>PKRV01000125.1:2549078-2631489 GCA_003709505.1 Hyphantria cunea
TGGTGGAATGCCTTTACGCACTTCGCTCCCCCCCTGCGGGTACAGGGGCTTCGCTTCGTGTGGGACTCCTGACTGACACCAGCCAGACTACCCACTAAACCACCACGGTGTGCCACTCTGCGCCTGAGAAGGGAAAGGCCATTCGTCCCTACGCTGGCCAAGTGCGGGTTGGGGACTGGCAAGAATACGTTGTGGCTAAGTAAATCTTGCCGTTGGATGTTTTTAAGCCGCCCGAAGGCTTCCAACTATGCTTCAGGACTGTTATCGTATGATAACAACCAGTACCGACTGCTTAACGTGACCATCGAATCACGGACACGCTCATGGTAACATGCCACCAGCGGTCACCCATCCAGGTACATACCGCGCCGTCGTTGCTTGCCCTCGGTGATTGTTTCTAATCACCGAATGCAACTGGGCTATGAGCTTGCAACATGGTAGTGGAATCGACCTATCACCACTTACGTAACTGTTATCTATACTAATATTATAAAACTGAAGAGTTTGTTTGGTTGAACACGGTAATCTCAGAAAGTACTGGTCCAATTTAAAATACTTCATTATCACGATAGCACAGTTATCGAAAAAAGCTAGAAATCGAAGAAGGCTACTTATGAAAGTGGACGTACGAAAGTACTATCAATAGAGTAAATACAAGTTGTACTTTAGTAAAATATTTCACTATCACGATAGCCCAGTTATCGAAAAAAGCTACTTATGAAAGTGAACGTACGAAAGTACAATCAATAGAGTTAATACTACTTGTACTTATTAAAGTAATTTAAAAAAGCATGAATTCTACTATTTTCATTTAAATAAATAACACTTTCGTTAAATGAAAAACCGTCTGTCTTCGCTTAAAATTAGAAATTATTTAAATTTAATTTATCTTCTAACTTGAAAAAGGTTAAAAGGATGCTTTTTTTTGTGATGGCAGCTTTTATTTCTACCTACGCAAAAATCTCTTGTTAAAATGTTAGCTGTTAAATAATCTGGAGGTCATAATGTTATACGAAAAATCAAAAGAAATATGCAGATAATTGATTTATGTCCACTACTATGAAATACGAGCAGTAGGTTTTCTTCAACTGACACATTTCTCTAATAAAAGTCCCCTGCCGATACCTACACCAAACCAACTACAAATTTTAATGAATTTTGGTTGATAATGTCAACAACTGAATTAGTACCAACCCAAAGATTGACTAAAATTAAATATATCACACTAAAAATAGATATCAGAATACGTATATACATCCCATAATAGCATTTTGGGAATCGCTTCAATAAAATAAGAGAATAGAAGATAAGAAGATAGGGAAATTTTAGTTTTTAATAACCAAACTGGCACAAATATCATACATCCCACATACACATGTACCGTAGAATTGAACGGATGGTCACTTGGAGAGAATTTGAATTATAGCAGGATATTCACTAATAAGCTTTGCCCATCGAAGTGCCTGAAGATATCAGCAACGCAACGTTTTACGTTTATGAAATTAGAATTTGATGTTGACTGCATAATAGTTAATACGCATTCTTGAAGGTGAACTTATTACCTATCTGTATTAACTATTGATAAATAGTAATTCGAAATTTTTTTGAATTACTACTTTTAGTTCCTTACAAAAAATGCTGGAAAATTATGGAAAATTATTCTTTACAACCAACGTTAGTAAATGTAAATATCATTATCACGAAAGATTTACCTTTGACAAATGCACTGTGCATTTCTCTTTTGTTGTAGTTATAGGTATGTATTTTTCGATAAAAATAATATAAAAATAGCTATATAAAAGTTTACAGGTCCAGTACTTATTTTTACCGGACTACGGTAACGATAAAATTTTGACAGTCTTAGACTAATCCCGTTTACACGCCCACCACTGTAACTCCTGTACACCAGGATCAACAGCCGTGACCCACGAACACATCGAGTTATGACAATCGGGAAGTCCCAGCAAAAATTAAACTGTCTTGGAACTCGCAACGAAATTAACCAGAAGAAAACAGGAGGAGTTGGAAATATAATAAGTCCATTTGCCTCCTTAGCAAATCGGGAGACCAAATGAATTCAAAATAGGCAAACTCCTTTTTCAAACCGGAAAGCTCCACGGATAAAATATTATAGGTCCTAAGTGAGCTATATTTGATTTCTATAGTATGTATGGCAAAATCGTCTAAACATAGACACAAGATCCCCATAGTATATTGCCCCAGATGTCATTTGTAAGCTATTTACCATTATGTTACGTTCATTGTACCAAAGACTACATTATCAGAAGATATGATGAGCCGACTGTTCACAGCTGGAATCAGGTGTTGACCATTGATACAATGGTGAGTCGAATAATTGAAATGAGTGTAGTTTGCTCTTAAAGGTAAAGGGGTGGCCACGCTGTGTTCTTAATCCGTCACGATGAGCCCCCGGTAATAATTATTAATAGTCGATACTTTCTCCTTTGACATTTTTGAACATAGTTTTCTTTTTCTGAAAATTTTTTAGTTTTTTAATTAATCTTAAATTAGCTAGCTAATGTTTATTTAATAAATTAGGTAACAAGTAAGACCTATCAACACAAAAAATATATAGTTTACAATTTAACAAAAACGAGTCAATATTGTATAAGTAATGTCACTCCTAAGAACTATTCTAAACCGACCTAATCTATATAGATGGATTAACAGCATATATGTCGATTATGAATAGAATTAGCATTAACTCATTGTGTTCTTTTAGTAAATTAAAAAATATTTTCAGTTAAATCCGGGTGACCAAGTATTTCAAGGAGACGGCGGAGCGGTCCGCCAGGACCGGGAACGGACCAGGTACCGCAGACTATTCAGGCATCGGAGATTGCTACACGAACTCCGTCCTCCATAAGCGCAAGCCTGAGGGTGACAGGTGAAGCCACCTATCAACCTAGCAGAAGCAGGCCGGGGTGGCGGCGCGAGCCCTTTAAAGTGCTCGTTTCCTTTTCCGAATATAATAGGATAGGAGGACACAGGAGAGGGCCACCTACAAATAGTGGGTGGCCCGAGGTACGAAGCGTTCCTTTTCCTTCCTAGGGTGCACCTGGTTCCCCGGTACCTAATATCCACGATGGCGTGCGGTTTTAGTCGGTTCGAGTCCGACATGTCAAAGGAGGTGGTATCCGAGGGAATTACCGCACGGGAAAAAATAGTGTAACCTAGTACTTTTGGAAACGAAATGAGCTGAAATTTGCGATATTTACTGTAACCCAGCGCCCGATACGCCCTATAATTATATTTACAAGCTCGATATAAAGAAATTAATATTAAATTTATTAAAATCACAACTCGTGTAATATAAAGAAATTCCTACTTTTATTATGAGATAAATAACGCTAAGCGATGCTACAATGCTATTTTTTTCTTACAGGCACTGTTAACTTTTGTAATTCCGTCAGTCATCTGGCAAAGTTGGGAGTAACTAACTGACTGACTGACGGAATTAATTAATACCTCCTGTATAATTAATATAAATAAACTATTTCAGTGCATTAAATTCAATTTGATTCTGTCTAGAGCAGGACAAATTTTAAAGCACAGCAAATAAGTGAACCATGTTGCAACATCAAAAGGTGAACTACATGGATTTTTGCCATTTATCATCAGATAAATAAATTGTATGATACAGTGGTGGATTTCCCACTAGGCTGAGTAGGCTGCAGCCTAGAGGGGTGAATTTTAGGAGGCGGTAATTTGACCAAGATGTTGTCTCACAAAAAAAAAGTATACACGAAGAAAAGGAGTGTCGACAATTTAATGAAAATAAAAATGTCACAACCTTAATACTATTTGAAAACTTAACATAACGCTTTGTGAAATATATCCTTGTGTTTATGGATTTTTTTAAATATTGAAGCTGTTTTATATGGCATGTTAAATTAGTAATCTTGACTAGGGCGGCATGAGGCGCTAGAATTCCTGCCTGCGCTGCCTGATTCGCTAGATTGGGTGGTGAGTTTAAATCTTCCTCCTCTGGCCTACTCCGCCACCTTTAGCACCACCAGCACACGCAAACATTCAAGATTCAACTCACTCCTAATAACTAATACTTCTCAAAGCAGTCTTACAAGGAAAGAATCTATGTCAGCTGGAAATACGGCCTACCAACTCAACAAGGATAGGCTGGATCACCTCTTACCACAGCAGAAGCTGGTCAAGTCAGTAAAAGCACGCCGTGGTCACCATAGATGAGGGGGCCATTTTTAAATTGTAGAAAACTCGAGAGGGGTCCGAGTGCCAGGAATTTCCCTTATAGATTACACTTACACATTGGAGGGTAGTTGAAAGTACAACATATAGCTTAAAAGCTCTTTCAAATAATTTAAAATAAAAATAGAATTAACTTTTTCTTTTAAATTTAATGAATATAATAAGTCTACAGTAATAAATACCTGCCAGTTTAGTGTTATATCCATTATAATAACTAAGGTATAAAAACCCCACAAGTGAAAATCACAACATCACTATGAACAGTTTACAAGAACTACAGGACTGTTTTGAGAAGAGGATGGCAAATTTTGAGGCAGATCTCTTGAAGAAAGCGTCCAATGCTGCTAGTCTGGCCGGTCTCGCTGAGGACTTCACTATATTCAAGACCCTTGTCCTCGACACCCTAAAGTCCTTCCAGAGTCAGATGAAAGCAATTGTGAGGGAGGTGGACAACATGGAGACATGCAGCCGTCGCAAAATACTTCTGGTACATGGCATCCCAGAAAAGAGGAATGAGAACACATCCCAGGTGCTGGTGGAGGTTGTAGCAAGTAAGTTGGGTCTGGATTCCTTCACATCTGAGGATGTAAGCAGATGTCACAGGATGGGTCGTCAATCTTCGGATGATAAACCAAGACCCATTCTGGTAAAATTTAGGAAAGTGGCTATACAAGACAGTATTTGGGGGTCTAAGACTAGGCTTAAAGGCACTGGTCTGAGTTCCTGACCCGGTCGCGACACTCGGCTTTCATGGCAGCACGCAACGAATTCGGGATCAGCAAGTGTTGGACCAAAGAGGGTTCTGTCTTTGTTCTGGGTCCTGACGGGTCACGCTACCGTGTCACCTGTGTGGCTGATCTCGAACCGATAAGGCCAGTAGTTGCAGATAAGCCAACTGTAACCAAAACACTAGCTGCGAAGCCGAGAAGAGCAGCTGCCGGTACAAAAAAATAAGTGTATGTCTGTGGTTTGTTTACATGTAGTGTTTTAATGTGCCATTAACATTTTATACTATCCGGGTGAACGTCACGTGAGAACCAGTTCTTATATATCCTTTTACTATCATTGCAAAAAAATTAAATAACTTTCATTTATTATTATTATAGAACTACCTTTTCTTAGATTTCTTCTTCTTCTTTTGATGATATGGCAATCAGCCGGATCAGCTATTTCTGCCAATGTCAAGTATTTCGAGTCTTCAAGTCTTCGTCGTGATGGAGTTAATGATAAAAATTATAAAAAAATGTGGATGACATGAAATGGGGACCGTCTTTCGAAAAAACAAAAAACGATCTCCTTTTCTTAGATTTCATTTTATAAACAAATTAAAGTCATCTGTCAAAATTGCGTTCCAGACCAACAACAACTTTTGTTTCGCATTCTTTTTTTTGACGTTTTGGAACCTAGTCTTTTTGCTCAAGAGGTTCGCCCTGATGCTTGCAGTATTGAATTGTAAACTTTTAAAATAGTCTCATTCTTTTTAGTTTTTGTGTTCTTTTTCTTTGTTTGTATTTTATTTTTGTTACTAAATCTACTTATTTTTATTAGTTCAATTTTCTTGTAAGTAGTTAAATATCTCTCAGTGTTATAAATGTAAAAGACACGACTNCATTTCCCTGATATGCTACCTACCTACTTACCTACCTTTAACTGTAAAAACATACACGCCATTTTGGTCTCAGAGACATGGTTAAAACCTTGCTTACCGTCCTCATCATATGCTCTTCCAGGTTTTAATCTTATAAGGAATGATCGTGTGACTGGTGGTGGCGGTGGTGTTGGTATATATCTGCGACAACACATTCCATACACAATTGTAAGTATGTCCTCACAACCGCAAACACCAGGCGCGGTTGAACATCTGTTCTTAGGACTAGACATTAATCACTCTAAAATTTTGCTGGGTGTTTATTATTCACCCTCATTACGTTCTAACTATTTTTCCTCTTTTGAAAGTTTACTAGAAAACATATCTCCCTCTTATAGCCATACATTAATAATGGGTGATTTCAATACTTGTTTGATTAAAAATGACCATCGCTCTTCTTCGTTGCGCAGAGTAGTGGACTGTAATAACTTATCACTTTTAACACTTGATGCTACTTATCACTTTCCCAACTGCACTCCTTCTCTTCTTGACCTCATTCTTGTCTCTTCTACAGATCATGTTATCAGCCATGGCCAGTTTCCAGCTGATGCTTTTTCTTATCATGACTTGATATTTCTTTCTTTTGCTATCCGTCCACCCAAGGCAAAGCCGAGAATCCTGGTGCAATGCAATTTTAGCGGAATGAATCTTGCTAAACTTAAAGAGGATGTCCGTAATATCAACTGGTCTGTTTTATTAAAATCGCAGTGTGTAAATGAAAAAGTCCAAATATTCACCGAAAACTTAATACAATTGTATAATGTACATGCACCCTTGCGATCAATCAAACTTAAACATTTGCCGGCTCCGTGGCTTACTGAGGAGATACGACGGATAATGTCCAAAAAATGCTTAGCGAGAAGTAAATACAAGCGTCAACCAACGGAAACTAATCAAGAAAAATATGTGTACCTGAGAAATCTCTGCAATAAGATGTGTCGAAACGCACAACGCCAACATATCCAGTCTTCCGTAGAAAACGGAGATCCAGCAAAGGTCTGGAAATTTCTGAAAACTTTGGGAGTCGGGAAGTCTCATCAAGAGTCTATTCCTAAAAGTTTCAAAATTGACTTACTCAATAAACATTTCTCTACCTTGCCTGATATTAATGATAATACTAAAGCTAACACTCTTAAATATTATTCTTCTACCCCAACTCCCAACTATTCACCTTTCGTCTTTGATCAATTGTTCGCTTGTGATGTTAGGAAGACCATTCTGGCAATTTCATCCAGTGCAATAGGAAGTGATAGCATAAGCCGAAACATGATTCTTCCTATTCTTGACGAAATCCTGTTCATCCTATGCAATATCCTTAATCACTCCTTGACAAGCGGTGTTTTTCCGTCGACATGGAAAGATGCCCAACTAATCCCTCTTCCTAAAAAAGCTAAACCATCTTCATTTTCCGACTATCGGCCCATATCTATTTTACCTTTCCTGTCTAAAGTGCTCGAACGGCTCATCCACTCTCAACTAAGTTACTTTCTTTCTAAAAATTCATTACTGAGCCCCTTCCAATGCGGCTTTCGCCCTGGTCACAGTACCACTTCTGCACTGGTACACATCACGGATAGCATTAGACTAGGAATGGATAGTGGAATGATTACAGTACTCACCTTGCTCGATTTTAGTAATGCTTTTAATACTGTTGATTTTCACATTCTGCTGGGTATACTACGGTCTCTTAACATATCTCCACGGACAATTGATTGGTTTCATAGTTACCTGTCTGGTCGCCGGCAACGTATTTGCATTGAAGACTCGGTGTCCTCCTGGTGCAGTATTTCTGCTGGTGTACCACAGGGTGGCGTTCTATCTCCTTTACTCTTCGCTGTTTTTATAAACTCAATCTTTGATCAATTAAGTTCCTTCTACCATCTTTATGCAGATGATTTACAAATATATACTCAAGCGCCGATGGACTCTTTACTGGAGGCGTTCAACTCTATTAATACTGACCTGCGTCGCATTAGCCAATGGAGTCATAATTATGGACTGAAGGTTAATCCTGTTAAGACACAGGTATGTGTTATTGGCGGTTCCAGACTGGTCTCGAGAATTAACTGGACACAAATACCTCAAATTCAATTTGGTGGCACCACCCTTGAGATCAGTACTAATGCCAAAAATTTAGGGATCTGCATAGACAATACCTTGTCTTGGGGTTCACAGATACAAGAGGTCAGTCGAAAGATATTTGCTTCTGCCCGGTCTCTACGAAGATAACGCAATTTTCTTCCGATTGCAACTAGGGCTGCACTTGCACAAGCACTACTTCTGCCAATTCTCGACTATGCCGATGTCAGCTATCTGAATGTCACTGAAGCACATCTTGATAAGCTTGAGCGACTACAAAATCTCTGTATACGATTCGTATTTGGCTTACGTAAATATGATCACGTCTCTGAATTCCGTCAATTGCTCAAGTGGCTTCCAATTCGCTTTCGCCGGAATACTCATATTCTTATTTTTCTCTACAATATTTTGTTTAATCCCAGAGCTCCCTTCTACCTCAAAGAACGATTCAAGTTCCTTAATGACACACATAAAAAATGTCTAAGGTCATCTGAGGATTTGAGACTGGAGATGCCTCAGCATTCCACAAAATTTTAAGACCAGTCTTTCACTGTTGAAGCTGTACGCTTGTGGAATGCACTGCCGGTGAACATCAGGCAAGCGCAAACAATAAATGCATTTAAAAAAATGGTTTATGAACTTTATGCATCTTAATTAAGATGATCATTAAACAGGGTATGCTGTGAATATTTTTATTTATTTATTTATTATTATTATTTTTTATGCGTTTTTTAGTTATGTATTTTGGTATATATGTGTATTAGTACATATAAGTATTTGTTACATGGGTATGTGTGTATATGTGTAGGTGTATGTATGTGTATGTGGGTATATATATATATATACATATTATTGTCGATCTATCGATATACATATTATTACGTTCTGTGTATATGTGTGGATGTATATATATATATGTATAAATATGTATGTGATTCGTTATATTCATTAGCAAATAATTAATTCAAAACTCATTGCACCGACAACTACCACAGTCTTTCCTATACAATTCATTCCATTCTAAGGTTGCCTGGAAGAGATTGCTTTTGGCAATAAGGCCGCCCTTTGTACACTCTGTCTCACATTTTATGTACTCTCTTCTAACTGTAATATTATAGTGTGCAAATAAAGAGTTTTCTATCTATCTATCTATCTTAGTTCGCGGCCATTGGTACCTAAGACAGAGTGTAGTTTTTCCTGCTTTAAGTTGTACATAACCACATCACTCATTGTCAACTGGGTAGTATCGAAGTGTATTTCCACAAGGAAAAAAGGGCGACTTAATTAGTGCGGAACCTTATTCAGGTTTTTTCCCATGATTCCATCCATATAGGTTATTTACGGTTATGTTTGGCTACCTGCTGTAGGAAATTAACCATTATCTGCAGAAAGCTGCGTGGAGATTCTCAGAATTTTTCAAAAGGGAGGACTGATGTATATGGGATTAGGCTGCTGAGGGCGGCTCAGCCACAAATAACGCCCAAATCCCATCCTTGTCAGTCAGTAATATAATTTTATATATTAAATTAATTTTATATAATAGTAAAATTAAAAAGAAAACAGCATTATCGTGTGTTCCTATTTTGTCAGATGTTTCCCACAATACTAGCCATGATATATATAAATAATTATGACGGCTATCGAGAGCAGAGAAGTGCAAGCATTTTGCTCTTAAGATAGATTTTAAATAAAATAGTACATTATCCTACTGCTCGATTTTACAAGCATGGTTTTTTTGATGAAACCAATTTCAAATGTAAGTTGGGAAAGTATTCAATGGAATATAGGATAGGTTGGCTATAAAAAAATAGCTGTAATCACCTTTAATTAATTTCTGTATAATTAATTCGGCAGTATGTTTTTAATCACTTTTATACCATTTTAACGAAGATGATTTAAACAAAAGAAAAAAAAGGTTGCCAGCTCTCAGTCAGCCACAACACTTCCTAGGTGTAAATTGGCATATTATTTTTACTTATTTACAGTCATCTGCCAAAAGCAACAGGCAGTTTCTGCTAGTAAAATAAAGCTGTATAATAAAAAATAAATACATAAATATCAAATTCTTCAAGATAAAACTAAATTTTCATATATTAGGCTTGCAATTTATTTTAGGATTGCAATTTACAAAACCGGATAACATTAACGGCTTCTAATCGTCTAATTAAAAATTTAAATTCTATCAAAGCTCTGGTTATACTCTTCAAAATAGTAACATGATATAATTGTCAACTAACTTCAGTCATAAAGATTTAACAGGTTGTCGTCGTTGCGCTTGACTAGTCAGTCTGATTTTATATGTTTACTAATTCAATATTCATGCATTATTATTTTAACCCGAAAATATGAATTTTGGGTTAAAATTATGCCAAACACATAATAATCTGTAAAAATCAGTATCTACGAGGTTATAACATAAACATATTTCTAGAAAAAATGGACTGGACACCATTTTTACATGGTCATTTTATTGTTTAGCTCAAATATGACTGTATCAAGTGGTGTACAATAAAGTTTATTCTATTCTATTCTATTCTATTCTATTCTATTCTATTCTATTCTATTCTATTCTATTCTATTCTATTCTATTCTATTCTATTCTATTCTATTCTATTCTAAGTACAGTCTGTATTTCTTAGAATTCAATTTGAATATATTATTTGTCAAGGTGGGCCTATCAATGTGTCATGACGGTAAACTTAATAAATACTCTTAATAATATCCGAAAGCTTTAACAGACCATTCGTGCAGAACTGAGTACAAGTGTAGTGCTGGTGGTATGCAGCGATGTACGGATAATTTGAAGAAAGTGACGGGCAGCGGATGCTTACAGTCTTCCCAAGACTGGGATAGTAGGCACTCTTTGGGGAAGACATTCTTTCGGCAGTGGACGGTTGATTTGTAAATATATTCTGTTAGGATCAGGATACACTACGTTTGTCTAACCGAGGCAAACTCTAGCAAATTTTGGCTCCGGCGACCATCGCTTCACTTTGGGATCACTTTGGGATGGTTGGTCCCCCTGTCGGAAGTAGAGTAGGTGACCGAAATCAAATTGGTGACTACAGTGGCGACAATAATTTATTTGGTGACGCTGCTTTCCGCCGCCATGGTTATACTGCCACGAGTTGGTCGCAGGACTCGTCCGTTACTAGGCAGGAGTCACCACCCTCAGGTGAGGTTGGCTTTACGGGACCCGAGGTGGCAGGTGACACCCTATATATTTACTTACACTTTATGTTACAGTTTGCATGCTTTAGCTAAGACGTTTACTAAACCAAGAATTAACTACATATCTACTGTCATTTTAATTCAGTTGTTTACACTATTTAGCTCAATATTAAACATAAATTCGTTTACATTACGTATTGTTATATGACACAAGTAGCACCCAGTAGCACCATGTAATATTATTTATATTTATAACTCCTTATCTTACAACAATTTATAAATTATTACTTGTAATACAAATAAGCTAAAAATAGTTACAGGAATTAATAAAGACGCTGATGAAACTCCGTTGCAAAGGTCCCCATGGCAACTACTACATTGTTTTATTTTTTCTTTGGTGGGTAGTTCTTTAGTTTTGGCAATAATGGCGTCACAGTTGATAAAAGTATCGAAACATTGCCGAATTATAACATCACTCTCAGCAGTCTCTGGAATCAAATAATAAATATATTTGTTTATTTTTCTACTTTAAACAATAATGTGGTACATCATCTTATTACATTGAAATGAAATCACACAATACCCACAATCGTACAATATAATACCTGCTAATACAGTATAGTTTATATGACTCACACTCTGTTTTACCTTATTTTTACCTTATATGATAGGATTATCCTTTATGACACCTATAGTTGAACAAATAGACAACTCAGAGAGTTCTAAATCTATATCCTATTGTATTAACCTTTACTGGGGAACCACTAGTTGTGTAAAACATATTTTATTAGATATTTAGCTACATAAGTATACATTTTTAAATATTTATCCCGTGGTGTTACCCGCGGTATGACTTCACCTATAGGTAACGCCTCCGGTCGAAACAATTTCTTTTTTTTGTAAACCTAAACCATTCTCGAATCCTCAGGAATAAACACAAAAAAAATCATTAAAATCGGTCCAGCCGTTTAAAAGGAGTTTAGTCACATACACACGCATAGAATATATTACAATCACTTTTACAGAAACATCTAATTTCACACAAAACCTAATCATGATAAATGGCAATAAGCAATGGGTAGGGCGATTTTTTCCTCTAATTTCAATGGGACCAAGTGAAAGTCTCTGAATAGCAGATATTTGGGTCTATCATGCACTCAGAAGCAATTATTTTTGAAATATTTTGTATTGTACATTTTGTAACTATTTTGTTGTTGGTTAACCAGATTTAGATTCGCTAAACTCATTCATTTATTCATTTCCTATTAAAAACAACTATCATTACAGTTGTAGTGCAATGCGATAGTTTTATACAGTCTACTAAATAACTATGAGAAACAATCGAGAAAACCCAATTACTGATCTTCTTACTACGTAATTCCTTTATACTTGTTAAAACTACGGAGTTTAATTTTTCTGTATTATAGAATGTAAGTGACAGCTACCAAAGCATTTACTTTTGCCCGACTATAACGAAGGCAAAAAGAAGAGTAATATTTTTTGAAATCTAGGTGTGTTTGAATTTTCACCCGTAGCACCTAAACTACTTGACTAAGAGCGCTGGTGACATAAGCTATCAATTTTTTATTGAAATTGTACGTGGTTGGGTTATAGTTTTTAAACTTTTTCTTGTTTGAAGTTTGCTATCACAAATTCTAAAACAGAAACATTCTAAAAAAAGTCTTTTCCGTGTACAAATATCGTAAAAATTACTATTCACTCAAATCGCATTACATACCTTGGCTGCTTCATAGTAACTGAAAAAGGGATATAATATCTTTTATCTTTAGTGTGATACTAACCTACAATGAATTTTCCACATTTACTGTCTTCGATAATACAATTCTGAAAATAATAGGGGAAATTATCATCACAAATGGTCATCAATCTCACGTTATATTATAGGTTACTTACTTGTTCAAAACGTTAAACTACAAAAATCTGTTTTAAAAAACTTCATCAACATCATCATCAACAACTCATAATGTCTCACTGCTGGGCTCGGGTCTCCTCTCAGGAGACGGTTAAGGCCATACGTCCCCACGCTGGCCAAGTGCGGTTTGGGGACTGGTAAGATAACGTTGTGTCTACGTCATCTTGCCGTTTGATGTTTTTAAGCCGCCCGAAGGCCTCCAACTAAGCTTCACGACTGTTATCGTATAATAACAACCGGGACCAACTGCTTAACGTGACCTCCAAATCACGGAGACGCTCATGGTAACATGCCACCAGCGGTCACCCATTCAGGTACTGACCGCGACGTCGTTGCTTACCCTCGGTGATTGTTTCTAATCATTGAGTGCAACTGGGCTTTGAGCGCCTCTTAAAAAGTTTGGAATGGTTATATAGGGTAAATTTGTATAACTGCTAATTATACTGATATTGAAGACTATTACTAGTATTTAAACAACTAATTACTATCTATTTGATCTCTTACTTAGATACACGAATATAAAATTGCTTGGTACTTTTTTCATAATATTAAACTATTTACAGACTAGTGTGACGAGGCAAAGCCTATATTATGGTACTTAGAATGTTGACAAATACTTGTTTCTAAATACATACATGGTATCATAGATAAATTACATACAAATATACATTGTTGTATACTTCTGGAGTATTAGATTTTTAAGATAAAACTGACTCGGTGGCGCAGTGGTAGCGTATGCGACTGCTGTGCATGATTCGTTCGATTCCTTAGTCGGACCAAATGTTTGTATGATCTGCAAATATTTGTTTCTGAGTTTGGGTGTTTTCTATCTATAATATGTATGTATTTACAAAAAAAAATGTATATATGTATTAATATCAGTTGTCTAGAGTACAAGCTCTGCTTAGTTTGGGACTAGATGGCGTTGTGTATAAAAATGTCCGAAAAAATGACCGAAAATGACCGAAATTTTTTCTAAACATTAGGAACTTGTTTCTTCTTGCACTTTACTACGTACTAAATTTAGTCTATAGTTACATAGTAAAAGAAATGTGATTTATTAACTCACGTTGATATGATTCTTTGGTTTTGTGTACGGGTCTGCAC
Organism: Hyphantria cunea; assembly: GCA_003709505.1. Taxonomy (NCBI): domain Eukaryota; kingdom Metazoa; phylum Arthropoda; class Insecta; order Lepidoptera; family Erebidae; genus Hyphantria; species Hyphantria cunea. The sequence goes on from PKRV01000125.1 coordinate 2,563,262, forward strand.
AGCTTTTGTCTTGTGCGGTAGTGCATTGGTAGCAACGGAGACAGGAACCTTCAAGTAAAAGGAAAAATGTGGCTAGTATCACAAAAATAATTATGTTCTTTAACCCAAAGGTTAAAGGTACTTGCCCACACAAATATATTGTCTTTTTCATCTCCACGAACGGTTTACTTCAAATGATTTAGATTAATCTGTTATGTATAATTCTTATAATATAATGGGTGAACTCCGTAATTGTCTAATCGTTTTTCAAGATCTTTCAAGAGTTTTGCTGGCGTGTCTTAGATAGGAAAGTTAACATCACGCCTAGATGAACAGAAGCCGAACATGATAACCAGCCAAACTTGCTGGGGTCACTTAGTAAATTTATATAAAATTACATTTAATCAAAACGATAACTCATATACATATACATAAAACTTATTATTATGCAACTATATATTTTCAAATATTTGACTTAAAGCTTTTACTATGACTAGATTTAATAAAAAATGGAACAAACATAAGAATCCATGTCTATAAAATATATAAATTTATTGCGAAAGTGCATATAGGCGTTCAGTTTTCATTTAAAAGAATCGTTTCAATTCTGTGTTCATTAGCCCCAAGATTCAGCACAAGCCAAAGCATTCAGCACAAAGTAATGATGGAATTCAACCCTATTTAGGCTTTACAATTATAACCTATAAAGATTTTATTGTATTAAACCAATTAGAGTTTCAGCAAGAGTCTTTTTTTTCTTTAATCGTTTATTAAAATCTAAGGCATTTCTAACATGTTATTGTAAACATGAAATCCTATTCCAAAGTAAATACAACATTATTAATTACATAAAGAAATAGTAATAAATATTTAGGGCCATAATTTGGTCAGATTTCATTACAAAAGTATACCTCTAATTCTAAATATATATATTTTTTTAAATACGTACCAATTTCAAACAGAGCCAGTAGAACAATAACATTTAATAAAAACAATCCTTGAGCAGCCATTTTATATTGCGTTTACCAATGTCTACGCGTTTGATCTATTTGTGATACACAATAATACTGATTATTTGTAGGTATAAAACATATTAATATATTTATATTGCAATTCAGGCATTATCCTTAATTCTTATTTTCCTGTTTTTGCTCTTTACGTTGGTACCAGGCGTACCGATACATCGACGGAATTCTTATGAGAATTTTACCTCAAAAGTAGAAGTGCAGTTTGCTGGTAACTTCGAAGCGAGTATTAAAATAGAAGGAAAGACGTCGTTTAAATTTACACTTGGCTAGAGCCAGGCGGCTGGCTCAAATGATAACAAAATTATTGCTACTTTGACACATAGATTAATTTTAATTATCTTTTTATTTTATCATTGATTTAAATAACGAACAAGGGATCCTGCACAATTAGGTAGTACTACTGAAATCCATAAACAAGTGCTTGATATATTTGATAATATATTAGCAGCTTTCCACATTTACTAACCATAGTGATATGTAATTTATTTACTAAATATGTCGTCGATCAGTTAAAAATTTATACGATAAATATAATAAATAATAAATATTTCGGCCATCTAACACATAACGCCATCTGGTCCCAAGCTAAGCAGAGCTTGTACTATAGGTAATAGATAACTGATATTAATACATAAATACTTTAATATATATTCATTACCAAATACTACTATTATTGACTTTTTTGTACAGACTATTAAACTGCAATAAAATTTACTTGTATTTCTACATAACTGTAAATTATGGTTTGCGGGTATGATATAGATTGACTGCTTTATGCTATTAATCACTGCAATGAATTTTAATAGTCACTTCAAAAGCCTTAAATAGTCTTTAACACTACTGGATACAGGTTTTTCCTTCAAAGGATTGGTAGAGTTTGATTAAAATATTCCTTTTATTTGTGGTGATGTTGCCCTGCGTAGTATGCTCATCTAACCGCCTCTTTAGACTCCCACAGGATAAATAGGGGTGGTGAGAATCAGTACTCTTATTACGTCACCAAACGGATCTTTCAAAATTGAAACGAAATAATCCCGTTAAGTGATCATGTGATCACATCACGGTGATCATACAATCTAGTAATGACATTTCGTCAGTCAACTTCGTACGGAAACAGTGCGTTAAGGTCAAGAAGGACAAGTCTTGATTGATCATTTCTCTGACTTCCTGCTCAGCGAGGTCAACAGACAATTGTTGAATGAGAAAGCTGATACTAATTAACCATAATACGTTTTACATTACAGAGTTCATTGCATTATGGTGTTATGATAATCAATACAAGGATTGAGTGAAGAAATTCACTGCTGCAAATAATATCTGCATTAATTAACTTTCTCTTTCCTCTTTGTAACAGAAAGCTCCAGAACAAGAGGTTTATCCTGTGTCTCGGAGAACTTTACAAACATGCACGAAAAGAACACCCAGACTCAGTTCCAAAATTTGAGAAACATACAAAGTGTGAACAATAGTTGTCCCATGTGGTATTCGAACCCACAACATTTGGCGCAGCAGGCAGCGGCATGGCACCCACTTCAACCACCAGGCCAAACGTGCAGTCAATCAGTATATCTTGATTATTAATTTCATAGTATTCATTAATAAGAAATAGTTAACGAACGACCTTGCTAGCACTTAATATTAGGAATGAAAGTAAAATGTAATATAATGCAACGATTCCGCATATTCAAAGATTTAATATATAAAATATAAGATATTGATTAGCAAACGATGTAGTAGAGAACAAAATAATATACATTTACTTTAAATATTTTGAGAGTTTGTGATGTTGTAGGAGGTAATCTCTAGATCCAATAATTAGATTTTGAAAATTCTTTCTCCAATAGAAATCTAGATTATTTGCAAGTGTTACACAATATTTATTAACCATAAAAAGTATGTATTTGTATGTACAAAGAAATAATCACGTCAACAAAGCTGCGGGCAACAACTGGAATAGCATACATGTGATTCATCATACACAGCATCTAGTTCCAAACTAAGCAGAGCTTGTAGTATGGGTACTAGACAACTGATATAAATAAATTTATATATTTTTTTTTGTTGTCAATACATACATGTTATACATTTAAAACACCCGAACTCCAAAACAAATATTTGCAGGTTATACAAACATTTTATCCGACCCGGGATCGAACACAATACCTTAAGTACAGCAGTCGCATCCGCTACCACTGCGCCACCGAGGCAGTCATAGATGCATTAGAGGGATGCTTACTATATGGGATGCTTGCTTGTAATAAAACAATGTAGTATTCAATGAAAATCTCTTATCTTTTGCAGTCGGAATTGCTTATATTACTGTCAAGTATAATATTTGCCAAAGTAAAACATACTGTAAATGCTATTTTAGACTACGATTTATCTCAGTGTCAAATACCCTTCTAGATGCGTTTAGCCTTTCTAGTGTGATTGAGTAGTAAACGATCTCCGTCCTCCATAAGCCTAAGCCTGAGGGTGACAGGTGAGGCCACCTATCACCCTAGCATAAGCAGGCCATGGTGGTCGCGCCCTTTTCTTTACAGAATAGGGACGCTAGAGTTCTTACACAGGAGGCTCCACCCACAAACAGTTGGTAGCCCGAGGTACGTCGGGTTCCAGGGATTTCCTTTCGAGGGTACACCTGGTCCTCCGGCTTCTAATACTCGAGATGGTGTGCTGTTTTTAGTCGGTTCGAGTCCGACATAATCTTGTAGTCAGTGGTATCCGAGGGCATTTCCGGAAAAAAAATGTGTGATTGAGTAGTAAAGATTAATCCAGACTCAAAATAGAATTCACTTTCGACTACGGTTTCAAAAACAGCGATGTTGATTTTGGCAAGTATATTTTTTGGTGTAAATCCCATTCTGTTCTGTAAGTAACAAGTGATTATCCATCATCATCTTCCTAGCCTTATTTATTCGGGATCGGTACTACTACTATTTCAATAGGTTTAACTGAATATCAGTTTTTCCTGGGAACGACTGTCACCAGACCTCTGCAACCCTACGGCGAGTTATCAGTATATTTGAGGTCACTGTCTTCCCAATAACGATACTAACTATAGATGTTCATGACAACCGCGATCGACTACTTGACGAGTTGTCCGAAGCACGCACAAACATTTATTCCTTTTTATAATTTTTCATGTTTATAACATTAGTATTAAAACACACATGTGTTTAATTATAAGTGGTCATTATAATTGTTTCCTTAAACCGAAAAAACTATTTTCCCATACAGAAAAGTAGTCAGACCAGTTTACCGTGCAAAACTTGACATTGATTTTTAAATGTAGATTCTTCAGAACAGAAAAGTTTTCTCTAAAAAACATTGATTAGTTGCTCAAAAGATAATTATAGTATAGTATATATTATAATGTATTATAGACTAAATGGAGTGCATTAAGTTGAAGTTTTGAGTTACTAACTAACTGAAAATTTGTATTATGAAACGAAACATAAAATTTATTAAATGTTCGGTTTTTAATTTAAGGTTTTTTTTATAGTTAAAGAGATAGTTAAAAAATAGAGAGTTCAAACTCTTTCTTACACGTATCCTTCGTGACATTAAGTTTATTACAAGAGGAATTTTTAATTAATTCTGAATCTAACTTACTTTTGATGCATTCCATAATTGTTGTAAATTTTTGATATTTCTTTTGTAATATAATGACCCTGTGATTAATAAAGAAATAGGCCCCGAACCGATTAGCTACCGGATTCAAATAGTTTCTTATTGATATAAATATTAGATTACTTACATTTGTTATTCATAAGTTGAGACGGAACAATGTCCCTGTTGTGCATTTGTCCATTGTCCGGACCAGATGCATAATATTACAATTGAAATCGATCCTGTTGATCGTATCAATGAATAACGAGTTGTGAATATATTGTGCATGATATTAAGCTTGACACGCTAATTACTAATACTAATTAGATTAGACATATTGGCATTTAGATCGATCTCGTACACTCAGCAATGTGAGAGTGCATGTATGTTTAATAGAACTCATGTTAAACTTGCTTCTAAAGTTGTGGTAACTTCCACATACAGCGCAAACAAAGACATGCTACAGCGCCATCTACCGAAGACGCGCCGAACTACGGAGTAACTATTCCAGTGTTACGTTGGACAGAATTGGACGTTGGGAGTGGTGTTTGGTGAGATAAGAATACACGAATACAAGAAAAACAGTATTTTATAACACATCGTGATAATTTCAAAATAATATTAGATCACAATTACTTCGTTGAAAATAATTTCAAAAAATATACATAAATATGTGGAGTATTTACTGATATATTTACTGTACTTTTTATTGTGTAGCGGAGCCAAGGCGATGTAGTCACAAGTAAAAGTCTCACACAGTATATCTATTTGTCTATTTTCACTACACATGAACACAAGATACACAGTGTACTTTATGGAACAGTTTTCAAGTTCTATCTTAATTTTTTAACACAGTTTTTATATCGCTGTAAGTATCTCGTCGGTAAAGATCTCACTGTCCGTGCGCACCGCTACCGATCTACCCTCCGTTAAATAATTGTGTTGGTGAACACCCTTTTTTTTTTGCATGTGGAATCCCCCTCGGGCCTTCACCCACCGGGGTTTGCGGCGGGGCGGTGTGTCGCATGCAAAATACATTTTGCATAAAAAGTATTAGTTCACATATCTTTTATACCAATCAATGAAACAGTCAGTATCCTATCGCACCACTCAAGAGGCCATGAACGTGAAGTTTTTCGTCTCCATTTAGCAGGTAGTGCTTTACAATACATAATATTACGTTATTGACACTGAATTGTAATTGAATAAATACAGAATTCCTTCATGTTCATAGCGCCTTTCAAATTGAGTGTGACACAGCAGGTAACCAAAATAAATGTAATTGTTATTTAATCTTGTTCGGAACGTTATTTATTACTACCTTCTACACGTTTAAGAAATACAGGGTTGACGATTATCTTATATCAATTTTAGCTAGGTACCATTTTAAATATTTGCATTTTTAAAATTTCACAATAATGACTTTTTATAAACACATAAGCTTCCATCCCCTATGATAGTCATCAATATCTTTTTTTATATATAAATAATTAAATTAAATAGAGGCTCGATTTAAGTTTTGGAGTTGTCCAAATTATCATTAAAAAATAAAAATTCGCACGAGAGTAATGTATTTGTGTCTGTCTGATACGTCATCAAACCGCAATCTCATTCAATTTGAACATTTATTTTTTAATGAAAAATAAAGCTATTTGTAGTAAGTTTTGATGTCCTCATATTAATTAATTCAACATACGCTGTCTTTGGTAAACGGCCAATTTACACTTTGTTTAGTAGTGTATTAAAATAAATATTTCAATTAGATTTACTTTGAAATTTAATTTTGAATATAAATATGTATTTCTACACTTATTTATAAGAGCTTTTCTTGTTCTGTTCTAAATATTTTTATCTAACATCTAACATGTGCGAGAAAATAAAATTTACTTAGTAATAAACAAATTTCTATATGAATTAACACGAACTTATGTATTTTCATTTCTGTATATGATGAAATTAATTAGTTTATTGTTATTAACTTGAACTTCGAACGACTTATACGATGATACGACTTTTTTCAATAACTCATCTCCAATTTTAATTAGAGATATATTATTGAAAACGATCTAAATTTACCTCAAAAAGAGTATACGTTTACCTAAAAGAAATTAATGCTGTTTATTAATGAAAAATTTAGAGCAATCATATTGAAAAAAGTTAAAAGATGTATGGAATTAAATATTGTATATGTTAATCGACGAAACTTTTTACTTAGACAGCCCTTGCAAACCGGGGGCAGTAGTAACATGACAATCATGATCTCACGACAATTAAACGAGATAATTCCGTTTGAAATCAAATTATCGTATTTCATGATTATTGATTGCTCATAAAAACTCAGGCATTTACGAGCATAACTATAAAAATAGTTTCATTAATACTAATTACATTTACAGTGCCGAAGAACTTTGAAGATCCATCAAGTACGTACTAAGTATAAGGTACTAATATCAAAATAAAGTCTTTCAAATACTTTTTGAATACATTTTTCGTTTCTTTTTTTCTAGGCTCTACGCATTTTATTAAATAATACTATTAAGTCCGGTTTAAAAATTGCTATTGATAATATATTTAGACTCACATGTCAAAACTGCCTAATATAAATATGTACGAATTGGAAATTTTACAGTCTTCTAATATCAAGTGTCTGCTTACTTGATAATTAAGGCACGCAGCGTTTGTTCAAAAATTTATATCAAGAATTTGCCTCATTTTCTCTTACAATTTTCTCTGTAAAAATAAATGGATTTTATACAAGGTAATGCAACTAATAACTAAGCGATATTATTATTCTCTTTATTAAAATCATATTTACATATTATTTACATTTCTAAATATACATATGAAGCAAATACATTAAAAACTACAAAAAATAGTAGACAACCCACTTCGGGTACAGGGACAAGGGCTCCAAAGACAGGAACCTTCTGACAATACGAGCCGTGTCAAGGACTGCCTTCTTCATCAGACCCTTGATCCAGCTTTCTAAAGTGAGCCTTTTGAGCAAATAGCAAGGAGCCTCGACCAATTGGGTCGAGGCTCTTTGCTATCAATCCGTGAACAGACACAACTATCGGAACAATGATCACCGAATCTGCATTTCACTTATCGACAATCTCGTGATATAAATCCAAATATTTCATTTGTTTTTCTTTTTCAACTTTCACGAGATTGTCGTCATGAGGAACGGCGATGTCGACATTCATTGCGCGGTGCTCTAATCGATCTATCACCCCAATATCAGGCTTACAGCAACAATAGTCCTGTCTGTGATAAAAGATTGATCCCAATATAACGTAGCACGACCATTTTCGAGAACTGGGTCGGGCACATACCTGCAATATGGCACCTCTGAATTCACAAGTTTGTATTTAAGGGCAAGCTGTTGATGTAAACCCTCTCCTGAGAGGAGACCCGAGCCCAGCAGTGGGACATTATGGGTTGTTGTTGTTGTTTTGTTGATGTACTAGCCTGGCTACTTGGTTGTGCCTATGCAAATATTCGCCGTTAGCAAGACGAGAACAACCACAAATAGTATGTCTAATATATTTTCCGGGACGTTGACAAGTGCGACATATGTCAACTGTACCATCCTTTAGGATATACTTATATATCTTTGTCCATAATCGCACAAACAAAACTTTCGGTTTCTCCAAAGAGATCACCATACCATAGCCAGGAGGTCGATGCTTTGAAGTCTATTTCGGACCCATTAAGGGCCCGATAAAACCGGCCATGGAGTTTCTTGCCCTTCCATACCTCCCTGCGATCATTACTAAGTACTACAGGTTTGCGCCAATTCTCTTAAGCCAGAGCGAGTGGAATGAACCCAGTATCCACTGCAACCACACTGCGATGCACTCCCATATCAGTACGTAGAAAATAATCTCTAAGATATATATATATCTCGCGATTATGCAGGATCTTGATATTCAATAGTCCACGATCCTCACACTTTCGCGGGTTATATAATCTCATAACTGATGAACGTGAGTGGTGCATTGGAAATGCATTTAGCAGTGTACGGACTCTCCTATCAAGGGCATCTAATTTGGTCTGAGTCCATCTAATTACTACATCAGAACCGGCATGACCCAGCCATTGCAGGCTCGCACCTTGTTACCCCTGATAAAAGACTTTTTAATACTTTTTCCAGGCGGCCAAAGAAGCGTTCCTGCAACGTTTGCTTCATGTTAGATTCTGGTATTCCTAAGAACTGTCAGAAACCAAAATACTTGAAAGTTTCGGTGGCAGACAGAGATCGAAGTATTGTGGAATCTAATATTATTTTAATTTTTTATAATCATTATTATTTTTTCTATTATTATTATTTTTTATCTTTAGTATTATTACTATTATTTGTATCTGACGCTTTACACTTATACTACACTATCTTATAAGAAAAATTGATACCATGCCCTTCACATAGGAGACAGACACAGAAACGTTAACGTGCCTGAGGATTACAGAAGTTAATTTCGGGTTCAACTTGATGATATCTAAATCAGATAGCAAAGCATTAAAATTTTAACTAAGGAAGCACCTATTTATGACGAGTATCAAAAATCAACAACTAGTATGAATAATAATTATTGTCACACTGTCTGAAACACAGTCAGCCTGTGAACACGGCCAGTGCAACCTGGTCGAAACGTCAGACAAGTCAGAGGTATATAATATATAATACCTTTAAATAAGTGATCGTGTTAATCCCTGTGAAAATAATTACTATATCCTGAAACGCGTAAATTTAAAAGTCAATATAGTATTCTATCTACTCATTAGTAGAAGATGCTCCCGTTTTATTTACGAACTAAGACAAAACAATAAACGATAGTTAAAATTTGAAATAAAAAAGACAACAATAATATAAGTCATGTTAACGCAAGATAGCATTTACTCTGTTTTAGGTATAAGGAAAATCAAGACATATTAATTAATAACGACAAATTCCAACACAAACTGGCACGGAGTGAATGTAGTGAACGTGCCGCCCCGCCCTCGGTGTAAGGTGCTACCGACCCGTTAAGGTGTAGCCTCATTATATAATAATAAAATGCCATCAAAACCATAACTTATAAAAAACAAAGTCTCGCCAATCAGTACTACTACCGTAAAAAGTCATCAGGTGTGATATCAAGTCCAATTTATTTGAAAAGAAAAGAACAAAGAGATTGACTTGACCATCGCATGAAAGCAGAACGTATCTCACAAGTAGTACTCATTATATCACATTAAATTATGTAGTGGATTACTAACGGATCTCACAACTTTTTACGGTAGAAGAACGGAGTAGCGAGAGATTGGTTTTTTAACAAGTTAAGTTTTTGATGGCGTCTCATTTCTTTTTGTAGATAGTCCTATTTTTTCATTTCCAGTAGCTTCTACTTCTTGAATACCAGCAACAATTTTTTTAAAGCCCACTCTCCTTATCACTCGTTAAACGACACTTTTTTTATGGAATAGGGAGCAAACGAGCAGACTTATTGCCTGATGGTAAGCGATTACCGCCGCTCATGGACACTCGTAACAACAGAGGCGTTGAACAAGTGCGTTGCCGGATTTTGGGAGATATGGAGGGGGATAGGGGAAGGGTTGGGTACTCAGCGCAAGCGCTTTTTAACACTGGTTTTCTGTAAGGACGTGACATCACTTCGAGCCGGCATATTCATGCCGAAGCTTGGATCTCCCACGGTGATTATACCGTTGATCCTTATGTAAAACTGTTATCTCTTATTCACTATAAATACTACCTAAATGTAAATGTACCTAACAGAAAATGACAACATCAAGTTTAGTGTAATCAGCGTTCTTTCATTCATGGCAATTTCGGGCCATTGAATCTATTTAATACTTTGTGGAATTGAGTACAATTTCATAAGATATGTCCCATTATTGCTTTTTCATTCCGTTGACCATTTTACAAGTTTATGGTTCTACACCTATTATCACAATTTTATTTAAAACACATACAGGTTCAGTGCACAGATGGATTCACTGCAAATATAAATGTGTAATCCAGTATATTTACATGGGATTACAAAATAATATTAAAGTTTTTCCTTGTTTTATACACTAAATACTACTTGTATGCTGTAAATTTGAAGCTTCTTTTATTGCTAGAATTGTCTTAGAGTTTTGATGATCGGTTACTAAGTCAGTGAGTGAGTCACAAAACAAAACCTATAATAGTTATAATTCTTAAACCGCTGGTTCAAATTTAATGTTATTCGAAATACACAGTGGTTATACATTTATATCAATATGTTTGCTTAGTTGTTGAAAATTCAGGCTTCTAGTTTTATTCACACAACAAATTATAGGGGGACAAAAATGGCTTGAACTGCTTCAGAAAAGGATAATACGGCCGTACCGTTTTTTTGTTTGCTGGACTTAGCGCGGCAATGCGATTTCTTATATAGGCCTCTCCAATTGTACGCCATTTGGTTCGATCCACGGCTTCATTTTTTGTATAAAACTATTAGGATAAAAAAGAGTACTTAACGCTTCATCGCATATGTACTACAATAATCCTTTATGTAAACGATTTATCGATGTCGCGACTCTTCTTTCACGTTTGAACCTGGAATCATCATGAATCTTGAAACCACGGGCTGGGTTTCCGCAACTCAACGATTTTGTTACGCCTATTTTGCATGATAGGTCGACATTATTCATGCCAACCCGGTTCCTCCAGGAAGCCTAGCAGACCCTCTACGTTGCCGACGACTTCTGGAAGTGACCTCAGCGATCAGTGGTGTCTCGCACGGTATTCTGCCACCCCAGGACATGCCATGATGACATGGGCGGCTGTTTTTCCTCCTCCATGCATGCTCTGCATAGAGGGTTGTGTACACCAAGGGTAAAAACATGTATGTTTAGTAGTACCAGTTATTACACCAGTAAAGAGTCGAAGCAGCGGCCTCTTGATTTGCATCAGCTTCCGTGACAATCCGAGGTTGATCGTCGGGAGGGCCTCCTTGGTCTGCCTGCAGGTACAACGGTTGGACCAATACAAATACAAAATATATATGAACCTGGAATATTACAAATTGAACTTTCCTCTCTTCTTCCCATTTTTTTTCATACGTATAATGAACTATCTTCACATATTAAAATATCTTTTTAACAAATTTTTTTTTCCTAAACATCTTCAAGACATAAATATTTAAATTATAGAAACTAAGAAAAATATAACACGTGTGAAAATAACACTTAATATACCTACGATTTACCATTTTTCATAACTACATCAATATTTTTAAGAATCACTATCAAGCTCAACATAACGAAGCCTTAAATCAAGCGATAATATATGCAACAACCGTGACATATAGCTGTTGTAGCCGTGGTTGTAACGCTTTATAAACCCCTATTATTAACCAATTATTACAATCATAATTCCAGATCCGCAAGCCACTGTAGACAGGGGATTATTATAACATAAAAAATCGGTCAATTACGAGTCGGAGCCGCGCAGGGAGGGTTCCGCACTATTATCTTTACGTTTCAAGAGTCTATCTACAGCAACGGCCACAGTGCCGTTATTAATATCAAGCAAAAACGAGCAAAAAATCTCGTTTTTTCGTTGGGGCCCCTCTCAATATTTATTTTATTCTCTTTTTAGTTTTTATAGTTATAACGGATTATAACGGATATTATAGAAATACTTCATCTCTGAAAATTTCAACTCTCTAACTATTGCCGTTCATGAGATACACCTGCCTGTTCACAGAAGGACAGCGAAGACTAAGTAATAGGGTCCCGTTTTACCCTTTGATTACGTCACCCTAAAAACTATTTTACATTTTAGAAATTTTTAAGATAAAAAATACACTTTACTTCAACCACAATTCAAACAAGGTGCTTTTTCTAAAAGATACTAGTCTGGCCAGCCTATCGATAAGAGCTTTTTTCTATCTCATCGTATTCACATCTCACACCCGTTGGTTACAGTTCCCATACAATCATCCCTGCAAATCGTTGAGGGTAGTTGGAGCGTTTAAAAGTTTGCCTACAGAACTACGATATCGTCTCGTACTAGGACTGTGGAGAGACCTCCACAATCCTGGAGCCATTCCAAGAGCGACTGCTATTAGACGATATCCGTCGCTATTGTTAAAAATTAAAGTCCAGCCGTGTCGTAGCAGACTGTTTGACAACCTAATTTGAGAAAAAGCTCGAAAATCTACTGTGGAAATTGGGAAGTACGTTATTATTACACTAATATTATAATAAATGGTAGATTTTAGAACTAAGCATCTGACAATTTACAATATGGACTAAACTAAAATACTGAACTAAAAACTTGTGTTAAGGCGTTACAGAAAAAAGATAATCAAAATGAAACTGAGCATAATCTTACATTTCTTGTATCTTGTAAGTATACTTCTCTTAAAAGCAAAATTATGATGAGGGCAAAAAAGATAGCGTTAAGGATACAACAAATCTTGTATTGTTTGATTGTATCACGTAACGTCCTGTAGTGGGAATCCACAAGAACAAGGACATCAACCGTTTGATACATAAAAATACTTTATTGTTAATTGCTTTAAAACAGTCCTTGTATGATTGGACTGCTATTTTTATATCTAGTTTGTATAAGCCATTAGCATGGATGATAAATTTAAAATTAAGTAATGAAAAAAACATAGGTTTAATTCAATTAATCACTGAGACATACTGCGACCATGATGACTTGCATCCGGTTCCACAAAACGGATTTAAAGAGAAAACCCCGTTGACGGAAGGTAGGATTTTCCGTCCGTAACTACTAATTACATTACAATGGCAGTTGTACAAAAAATACGTCGACCCATGTCGCTTGTCTGTATAAATAATATAAACTAGTTCGATACTTCTATTAATTGTTGATTAAATTACGAGTAGCTGGTCTGGTCGAGGTATTTCCGATATAAGTGTTGTAAGTGCGTAATAGCTATTAATTGTTCCGTATTCTTACTATTGTTGTAAAAATTAGTTTTTGAATACATAACACGAAGCAGACAAACACATTTCGTGTATTGTAGTGAATCTCTGTTAAGGTCATCAACAATTGAAAGTTTGGTTGACTCAACGGGTAGTTCTTTCGTTCACACTCATTGAAACTTAGAATATTCTGTAGACCTTGTTACTACTAATCTATTCTGACTCAGATTGCCTTACACAACTCATTACTTTGTAAAGAATTCAATTGTTCAATGCCAACAAAGAATGAATCATTAAAGTTATTTGAAATAATTCAAAAAATTGACTGGTGCTCAAATTTCGGCCAAAATATTTCAGTAAGATTCAAAATATTTTTGCCTATTTTATAAGCCGATATAACTTTGTTAATATTCCATTGTATAGAACTGTATTGACTTTCTGTAAATTGGCAGGTAAACATGTATCGACATTTACCGGATACATTAGGCATTTCACTTGATTTTTTTAAGAAGCTCAGTGTGCTCAACAGATCGATGCTGTATTTCACTCCAGCTCACTGTCTTTTGCTTTATGTCTACGCTTTATGGCGTAGGTCAGGCCTCACATGTATTACTGTCCTCACCTTTGGGCTGGGGCACCCTAATACCAGCTCCTCTCTTTAGACGACATTCAACGGAGAGTGACTCGAATCTCGATTCCCAAGAATTTTCGATTCGGCTAGACTCTTTGGCGCTGCCTAGAGATGTGGCTTCACTGTGCATCTTCCATCGCATTTACCATGGAGAGTGCTCCGAGGAAGTGTTCAGGCTGATTCCCACCGCCTCTTTCTGCCATCGTCTTTCATGACAAAAATTTCATCCCCATCATCTAGGTGGTTGGCAGTCCACAACTGAGCGCTTCTCAAGGAACTTTCTGCCTCGCACAGCAAAGCTGTGGAATGAATGTCTCCTGTGGTACTGCCAGACCAATACGACCTTCAAACCTTTAAAAAAAGAGCGTACTCCTTCTTAAAAGGCCGGCAACGCACTTGTGACGCCTCTGGTGTTGCAGGTGTCCATGGGCCGCGATAATCGCTTAATGTATTATAAAAAAATATGCCAAATGATGTTTGAACACTTTAGCTTTCTCCCTTCTCTATTTTGCAAATTGTCTCAAAATCTGTACAAAGAAGAGTCTTTACTTATTAATTTATGACTTTTGAATGCTCATGAGGAACATAAGTTTTATCTTATAAGGAAATATCAATAACATGGTCATCTTGTTGCCTTAATCAAAATTTCATTTGAGATCCAAGTAACTTAAAAAATCCTTTTTATCAGTGGGCCGTAACGGCGGCCTCTTGCAAGCCGTGCGGCTTAAAACTTTTATTTAATATGAAAATAATGTATTTAGATTTTTTGTCCTTTAAAATCTTGGTCCATATGAAATCTTGATTAACGCACTCTATCTAATTACATGTAGAGTGTATGCAAGTTACGCGATTATCCATTGTCGTTAGGGACAAAGAACGACCCACCTTTTAATGTTTATTTTAGTGAGCTTTCTATGCTCTCATCATATTTATTGTTAAGCGTAACAAACAATAAAATAAGCGTGTCTTAAACCGTAATAGTCAGGTTTTATTCAATTATTTAAACAGGACTATATAGAAGTGGTTGAGAAAATGATAATTATCAGTTTTGTCATACGGTATTTAATTCGTGTACACATTTGACACACCTATTTAGTCAGACTTAGAAACGTTAGCAGTAAGTGACGCACAATCGTCATTGACACTAAAATAAGAGCGCAAGAGACAGGAGTCTTCAAATTCGCTAATAATCCTCATGAATTTTAAGGTTGCTTATTTACGTAAACGGGACATCATTCTCTACAAAATGTATCTTAACTTATCTCGTGATATAAAACAGCTGTAATTCATTTAGTTACATTCACCCGGTGCATGTGTACAGTCAGCATCAAAAGTTATTAGCAAGGCCCAGTAGCTACATTATAAAATATCTGTAAATCTTCTGTGGGAGTCTCAATGTATAGATTCTCAATTACAAGCGTTTTACATTTCACATAGCATTATTAGAGGTGAAAAATATTTATTAAAATAATATTAAATAGCTTTTGGCTGTCGCTCCGTTTGCGTGTATGTACGTTATCTCTGTAAAGAGCAACATATTTCTTCTTCTAAGGTCTAAATGCAAAGCATCTCTATACCACTGTACCAATACCAAAAAAAGGCTATACCGCAGTACCAATTTCATTGGTTTAGCCATAAGAACGTAACAGATAGACAGACAGAATTACTTATGAATTTTTAATATTCGATAATTTTAATGCATTTTACAAGTTTATAAATACAGCTTATAAATTTGGAGATTGATTCAACTAAATTATATTGACCAATAGGTTTTTGTACTTTAAATAGAGTATATTGTACTCATTTTATATAGACATTCGTTTATAGTATATCTCTCATCGCTGTGTTCATAATACAGGTATATATTTAGTTATTAACCTTCATTTTAGACCAAATTGTTTCTAAAGTATTTCAATGTTCTGTCTTCTTGAGAGTTACCTATGTAAATGCTGTTTAATTAAGAAGCAAGATTTAATTTCGTATGCAAATTTACGCACATATTAAAAAGTGATTATACTTTTAACACACAAAAGCCTCTTAGTTCTGACGTAACACATGTCGTTCTATCGTTTTATTATCACGTCTTAATTCACAATCATGACATAATAGTCCGGTTTCTTTATTTCTGAGAGTGATGTAGATGATTCATTTAACTCGTTTTCACGGATAAATGTGGGACTTGTATTTGTATTGTTGTAAATTAAAACGACATTAGCAATGTTTAAAAAAGAAATTACAAATAACTCCTGTTGGAAAACCCCAGCGGTGTTTGCCAGAGTTTGGTATACTGTGCTTTAAATTAGTAGGTCAATAGCTCTAATTACATATTAGCTGTAGTGAGATGTTCTATACCAACACAAGATATTTTCCCAATCAAATTATAAAAGACATCATACTACTATTACAATGAAAGTGTTAAAAATTAACACTGATTTCGTTGATGTCTTTTGCATTTCCAATAACTTTTTCAGAATTGAATGACAGGCTCATAAACATAAATTGTATTGAATATTATGTAATCTACAATCATCAGTTGTGCTTGAAAACATTGAGGGTAGTAAAAAAAATATAAATTATACTTACTTGCTTATATAGGATAATAATGAAACTTCAATACCATACTTAGCTGTACTTTGATATCTAATTCTTATAATGGTGAAGTGGGAAGCCCTGGAAGAATTGGAAAACCAATGAACTTTCCGCATCCAATTGCAAGCAGTTCAATCGAAAACCTACCGGAACATGCATCATCGGAAGTTGAACTATTCCAGTCACCAGTGACACTGCAGACAGAGGTCTTGCTAAATAAAATGAAAGGAGATGTGATCAGTACTCGCGTGAACGGCTGCGCATACGCACGTGCGCCTTATGCACGCACGCACCTACGTAAATATACATGCTCGCCTAAAACCAAATTTTAAAATACAGTGAATTGTAAATTTAAAAACGTGAAAGTTTTATGGAAGTGCTAAAGTTAAAATAAAGTTTTGTTTTTGTTTTGCAAGAAAGTATTAGACAACAAGGTAACATATTTATGATAGTGCATTATCAGTTGACATTTCGAGATATAAAGATATTTGGAAATACATTATCATAAACGCACTACATATATTAACATAATTATATTATATGAATACTAGGCAACGTCTGCTACACTTTAAATTTAACATATTTCTTTAAATGAATACTATTAAGTCTCAAGGAAAGCGATCATAACGATAAATCTTATGTACTGTAAGTCGACGTAACACAGTTCAATATTGCTTGTATATGTTTAGGATTTTTTACACTTCATTTCATAAAACTGGATATAGTTACTTCATACGTATACATAACGAATAAAATTATGCTATTGCATGTTAGTTTGGTAGCTTTGGACTTTACAAACTGAGTCGTTGTATTACACTTGTATTACACTCAGAAAGTTAATATAAATCAGTAGCCTGAAGATATGAGAATGAAAATCATCGAGAATAACTTTAAGAACTATCCCAATTATGGGCTTTTCTGAGGAGTGACATAAATTTTATAATAAAATATAATATTTAATAAAGAGCTTTCAGCAACATGGGTAAAGTATAGAATTTCATAAAATAAAACTAGAATTGGGATTTCATTTACTTTGACAATTATAATATTATGAATTTATTAATATTGTGCATTAGTTAACATTTCATTTCGAATTTTATTTATAAAGGAGGTCACGTCAATCGATTCCGACTTCACCCGGAAGCGTATTTCACGAGATTCAGATTATCGTTTTCTTTATAAATGTAATTAAGATTAGGGTCAGCTGTTACCACATTTAATCTTAGGAGCAGCTAAACTGATTGCTTTATTATCTATCACCTACATTAAAGTACTTACTAACAGAATGTTTTACATTACATACTTGCTAAAGTAATGATTTGTTTTGGGTTTTTGCGATTATGTATGGATACTCAATAACACAAATTTTCGACATGCTACTAATGCGGTAACTGCCTTTTAAGTCCAGTGGTTAGTGTAAACGACTGCAGTTCAAGAGTGCAGTTCGACCCGGAAATCGAACCCAAGACGTTTCGATTTCCGGGTCGAACTGCTATAGTGTTTGGGTTTTTCTTACAAGAAATTCTTAACAGCAGCCCGGAGTATGGCGGTGTTTCCCGTCCATGTCTCGGAGAGTATATTAAGCCGTGTGTCTCGGTTATCATGAAAATCTTTGTCAATCGTTATTGGGAAGTCGATGCCCTCAAAGATACTTACAGCTAGTTTAGTCTTCGTATTCAGTTCACCCTCAGGGTTGCGGAGGTCCAAAGCCAGTTGCTCTGTGGAAAAACTAATATTCAGGTAAAACCGGTTGAGCTAGGAGCTGACCCCAAATAATCTTGGGAATAATAAAGGCTAGGAAGATGATATCCTCATAGTCCACTGCCGGACATAGGCATCTCTGTGTAGAAAGAAGGTTTATTCTGTACTACTTTTGGCCACTCTTTTTCATGCACAATTGACTCTGGGGCTCTTTTATGCTATATCGCACAGCTACTATTATACACTACATAATTTCGCTGTTTTACATTAGCCAGACGTCCCGCTAGATCTCAATATTTTTTTTATTATGTTGTTCATATTTATTTTTTATTTCATCCAAAGGGATACATAACTTATAATTCACTTAAGATTCTGTCAAAATGCATTCTTTACAGTTGCTTATAATTCAATACTAACTTTTATCAGCCTATTGATTTGGGAGTTAGCAATTCAATATCTATTTAAAACAAAAATTTAATGTGAATACTATAATTAGTTCTATCACGGTGAAGTTTATTTATAATGTGTATTTGTTTACAAACATAATTATAAAGATATTTGTCAGCAGTCTCGTTATGATAGTACAAGTTATCAAGTATCAGATCAAGTTATCGATTTCATAAAAACATGTTATATTTTAGAATTGTTCAGGAACATTTAGCAACAAAGCTTATCATCTGTATTAAACATACTACGTTATAGTTAATTACTCTTAGTGTATTTTTATGTCTAAAATTCCTTTTCAAGTGAAGAGTTTTGCTTGCAACATTCACAATTTAGAAGTTAGAATGCGTTATTACAAAAGTTATTAGGGCTATTATTTATTATATATACTTGTTAGGTTTTATGTTAGGCATAAAAGGCAGGTTGTTCGAGTTGCGGTCATTTAGCCTGCTAAGCGTGGGTGAAGTCGGAAGTAGTGGGACGTTAATGGGCTGGGATCAAATGATATGACTTTTATATTTGTTTAATGTTAGATTTACAAGTGAATACGTGAAACACAAACTACATTGTACCCCTTTTAACGAAAATTACGCGGATGGAGGAGTATGGAATTCGGCACAGTTAAAGTTTGTATGGACGAGGAGCGCAGAAAGCTAAAATAAATGGGAAATGAAAATGAATTACGGTAACATTTCGAGTATCTTTAATTTCACGTAGCTGGTAACTACAATAATATTATTAATAACGGCATATCTATCACTATTTAGGATCAATATATATATATTATAATATAGCCTATATTTTTGCGGTGCTCTTCGTGGATACAAATTTATGTCTTTAATTTTTGTACATAAAGAGCACCCATATATCGTCATCCTGGTCACAAACAGGAACAAACACACGACAAGAACAATACAATCGCGTTCATGGAACAATTCTGTGCTATTATACTAAAGCTCATTTCTAAGGTATGTGTCGTAAGAAGTTATAAAGCCGGTTTAACTGACAGTCAAACTTTTGGTACAAAATTAATGTTCCTAACTAAATGATGTAATAGTTCCGATCATTTCCTAAAGTAAAGTAAAGCTCACAAATTAATTGCGCTTTGGTACTATAGCGGAGATATGTATAATAATTGTATTTTATTATTTTTTAAAGTAAACCTAATTTGTTCTAATAACAACAAAATTTCTTGTTTCAAAAAGTCAATACTACCAATGTCCTGACGGACGTAATGATTATTCGATCTCATATTCTATTCATGTAATGATTATTTAAAGTATTTTATTTTTAGGCGGTCATAGCTTAATTGGAACAGCCTTGAGGTTTTGTTGCCAATATTTACGCAAACGCGTCGCTTGTCTCACTTAACTTCAACTAATGACATAATGTAACTACTAATATTGCTACTTCGCTATAAATTTACATGCTAATATCATAAATTAACATCTGAAATCCATATTTATAAGAACTATTCACATATTTTATTAGATCGGTTACTTCAGTGTTGTTACCTTTCTTAACTTTTCATTTTTTTTTCTTAGTATGCTTTCTGCTGTCTTCTTCTCTTTTCACGTTTCCATAAAAAATGGTTAGAATTCAGATAAGTACATTTCAAATTAAATGGATTTTTTACAAATGGCCCAGTTAAGTAAGCCTGATATTGAACCTGATACACCACATAAACAAGATATTAAATTGTGTATGTAGGAATATTTTGGTTTAAAAAACACATATTTGTTGTTGACAATAAAGTAATATTTATTTGAAGGTGGTTCACATTTCTCTGAAACAAGTTAAAATAAAACAAAAACTGCGATCTGTATCTGTCACACCATGGCACACCGAACAAAGCTTTCCAGCTTACGACAGTGGTATGAAAGTAGTAATTCAACTTCTGGGCTCTTTTATACGGCTCCTGCTGACCTTGAACTTATAACACAATAATCTTTGATTAACTCTTTGTTTTTAACTGACTTCAAAAAAGGAGGAGGTTATCAATTTGACAGTATATCTTTTATGTTTGTTAACTCATAACTTTCGACCGGGTGAACCGATTTTAATGATTCGTTTTATTTGAAAGCTGGTGCTTCCCGTGTGGTCCCATTTTAATTTGGTCCAGTTCTCGAAGTCGTTTTTATTCTTTAAATTTTTGATTATTTAACTACATCAAATACTCAAATGGTTAAAAATATCACATATATTGTATACCTCTAATACGATAACTACAATCTTGTTTTTCAAGTGCCTTGCGCCCAGTTATTCATCAGTCCAAAATATTGTTGTTGTTCTTTAATTTAAACTGATTGATTACATTTGCATTAGCACAACCAAGTAATTCTTGATGTATTTAAAATTATTTATGAAACTCTTTCAAATGCATTGACAAAATATAAAACATATTAGTATAGAGATCATTCATTTTAATTATTTTACTACTCCTTACACTTAGTGTATGTTCATTTCGCTATTTAGTTTTCGCATCTACAAAAATTTTTAGCTGCTTAGTAGATGGCGAAGTGCCTAGATTTTTTCGGCGTAATATGTTGTATTCGTTATAACATTCTTTGAATTCATGTCAATTTTTCTTGAAGGAAGGTTTTATATAATATTTATTGTGCGAAAAGGCATAATCATAAATTTTATCGATGGAGCATATATACTTTCAGAACATAACAATATATTTACCTCATCAAGAAACAGACCTTATGGTCTAATTTAGTTTTTATGTGTATTGTATATAAATGCACACAAAAAACTGTGTACTCGGCAATAATATTACTGAGATAAAATCACCTATGTTTAAATCTAATCAAATATGTCGAGAGGCAGTCTCGGCTAGTCAGCCAATATGTGCACGATTAGCAGTATATTATTATTATTCTTAATGATTACAGTTGTCACACACGTATAGACAGTTTTTTATAGGGACCAGGAAATATCGCTGCTTAATTTCTTATCTCTGACCTTAAATCGAAAGTCCAAATAATTAAAACAGGTCTTAATAAGTCCAAGTCGAAGTAATTAAAACAGGTCTTAATAAGTGAGAATTATAAAAAAGAACAAATATTTATTCCGGGTAACCTCGTCTGTTTATTGACTTTTACCCGACTGCGAAACAAGGAGGGTTATGTTTTTCGAGTGTATGTATGTATGTATTTGTGTATATTTCTTTGATACAGACTAGCACCTAAACGACTTGTCGTCTTTTAAGAGAGTGGTGGTAATATATTCGTTTTAGTCGTGAGAGTGGCTGGGTCGGGTTTTTTTTAAAATAATTCATTACTTGAAACTATGAAATTGTTTGCTAATACAATTCATGTTCGTGGACCTACCTTCAATCGTTTAACAATCTCTATCATATTTTTAAAGCAGTGCATTGGCTGACTAACTATACAATCTATATAAATGTTTGTAATTTTGAAATAACCGCTTTTTACTAAATGGATGTGTATGTATACACGGTACACATACCAAACTAGCAGACGTTTATTCCGGCTAATCTGTGGAACGGCTGGACCAGATAGCTGATAATATAAGGAGATAGTTAGGCTACTTTTTTTTAACTAGCTTGGCCCCTCTGCGTTGCCCGGGGCTACAACAACAACCGCCGGTAACACTGCTGGGTTCAGCTAGTTTATAAATATATTTCTACAATATACAAACGTAAACCCATTGCTGCATAAATTTACAACATTTTATATCCCCGCATCATCGAGATTTAAAACTCGTTTCTCATACAAAATAATCCCGTGCCTGAATACATCGCAGTCAAAGTACACGGCTGCTAGCTTTTAGGCTATTATTTTTATTCCAAAACCAGTAAGTGATAGTTGTATAAAGAAGCTACAGGTAAAAACCAGTTACATATTCATTAACAAATGTCGATCGCAACCGTAAATTATGCAACATGATGGATGTAATTAGGTCACCTTGTATCAATGACTTTATTCGATATGAATGTAAGTTCATACGATACTTTTAAAATGTTTTCCAATAATATAAATGAATTAAAACGACATAACTAAATGAAGTTGTTTGAATTCTTTAAGTTGTATTCATTGAGGAAATTGAAAATTATTCCTATAGTTAACATACTAAGTTTAGTCAAAACTAATTTTATTACTTTGCTTGTATGAGTTAATTTAACGATTTAATAATCCGAAAGAAATTGTGTCCATACCGTGTGTCTGTAAAGTCTCCCGCGGCACAGGATGTCATTCCTAGTGAGGGAGTTGTCTTTAAAAAAAATAAGAAATGAAAAAATAAAAAAGAATTAGAGATACTTGACAAGTGGGTCTTTTTCTCTTACTGGGAACTTTAAATACTCCAAAAGATGCCAGGGTGATAGTTATACCACACGCTTTCGCCTGTAATTTTGAAACATGTGTAAATATTGTAACTCCACTGTAACTCCTGTATACCAGCATCATTAATAGCTACTTACCAACACGCCAAGTTATGACATTCAGGCAATCATAGGAAAAATTAAACTTTCTTGGAACTCGCATTATAATTAACCAGAAGAAGATTGGGTAAGCTGTAAATAGAATAAATTCATGTCACTTCTTAGTAAAGCGTCAGATAACACAAAGCAAAAATAGACATACACCCTTTTAAATAGAGGAGCGTCACATATTTATTCATCACTTATAAACCCTTGAAACAGTTTTTGTAGTTAAAAATCGGCGAAGTGCGAGGACTCCGTAGGAGGGTACCGTACAAACGTAGGTATATAGTGAAAGTTATGGCATTTTTGTTGCTTTTAAAGTTACTACCCCTTTCGTCATGACGTTCATGACGAAAGGGGTAGTAACTTTAAAATTATAATAAATATTTTTATTATATGATATTACTAAAACTTTATGCTTTTCGCAATTTTGTCTTTATCTGTGCTATAACACGTTGCTTCAAACCAAATTTCAAGATTGGAAAGTACCCTGTAGTTTTTGATTCCCTAGCGAATATCGAAACTTTATAACATAAACGACTGGCATCTTTTGATTGCGTTGGCTTAGGATTTTTATTTTTTCACAGCTCCAAGGGACAGTAGATCTAAGTATTTGATAAGAATTTCTGCTTGATGCCTCCACGCGGTCCTGAGAAAAAAGGTACTGACAAAAAGACAAACAGACGGACAACAAAGTGATCTAATAAGGGTTCCATTTTTTCCTTTTGAGGAACGAAACCCTAATTAGTTAAATAAAAAAGGCTTCAAACATTTATTCTTCACTTATAACCTCCCCAAAACAGTTAAAAACTGCAGTAAAAAACGAATTAAATAAAAAGCAGTTTTTCATATTCCCAGACTAAAGATTAAACCATGTGATAAAGGATAGATATTGAACTATGATTATGACATTAATATATGTTAAGGCCGTGACGTTTTCGCTACAAACTTTAATGCACACTTCAATGCCACCTAGCCTTGGCCTTTGAGATGTTTTACTTTTGTAAAAAAATATTGTATGAAGAAATTATAGGGCATAGTCACAAAATTGTCATGATTTTCATTATTTTCAGTCTGCCTACGAATGCATATAACGAACATTACTTTAAGAGTATCGTTGTCTTTAGATGATAAGCTTCAGAGCTTAAAGATAAACGAAACCTAAGTAAAATTTTAAAATCAAGATACCTTAAGAAATAATCGTCGCGAAAAATCACTAACTATTAGAACGAACTTAGTATTTCAGAACCTCGTAAATTTTAGATATAGTCAAAGAAGTATAAATCAGTGATTATTTAAAACCTTACATAGAGTGGTCTGTAGAAATAAATATTTCGGACATCTAACACATAACGCCATCTAGTCGATAACAAAGCAGACTTTCTGTTGTACTAGTCAACTGAAATAAATATTTGCAGATCATACAAACATTTAGTCTGACCCGGGAATTGAAACCCAGACATCATGCGCAGCAGTCGCGTTCGCTACCACCGCACCAACGAGGCAATCAAAAAAGGTGGTATATATGCCACGAATTAACGGAAACGACATAAAATATATTTTATTAGTGCTCTGTTGACTAATGTCTAACATACTATTTTAATAAGGCATTGATAACGTTCATATCACGATCCGTATGTCATGATAAGTACAAAAGATTAATAAAAACAACAACCATGTACTTACTACAGCAATGACATTTCATTTGAAGGCCAACAAATAAATCATGTTACGTTTAACTACGCAATCTTGTTTGATGTTTATTCAAATCCAGAGCAAATTACAGAAGCATAATTTCTTACAAATATTGATATTATCTTAGTTATTATTGTTAGCAACTTTCTATGGTCATTCATTTTCGATATCAAGTAGAAAAAAGGATTGATTAGAAACTCTAGTCAAGTTTACTCTACCCAAAAAATAATATAGTTTTTTTTAATTCAGCTATAACTAACGAGTTTTTCAAATAGATGTTTAGATTTTTCTAGATTTTTGGGCACTCAGATTATTACTCGAGTATATTAAAGTATGTCAGTAAAATCAGTATTTAAGATTATTTGGAATAACAGTTAACACCAATTCGATTTAGATTGTATATCCATATTCGAATATTTCCATAACGACTGCCATTCGAATTGGTATAACTAAAATCGTGACTGAAAGTCTGATGTATAAAATGAATTATCTCGTAAACCATATCAGTATAGTGATTTAAATGCTTGTATTGTAGGTTCTATTACGAAATTTGACATCTATTCTGTAGTCCAGTCTAAAAATAATGTTTTGTATGTTCGACTTGCTCAAGATTTTTTTCAATGACAATTTTCCCACTAATATTGAATACACTTTGCATAGCTTTATATATCGGAAGAGTTTGCCTTATAAAATAAACACAAAGAACGTCCAGACTCAGAATAACAATTTGATAATCACACAAAATGTTGTCTTATGAGGGGTTCGACTTCACAAGACTCGGTGCAGTAAACAGTGGTGAATTGACTGCTAAAACCATTACGCCATTCGTGCAGTTGTTGCATCCAATGTTGCAACAGACCTGCAAGGCTAATGTCACATTAGTTCACGTATTAAGACGATGCTCTAAAAGTGTAATTATACTGAACAATAGTAATTGAATCCCCTCCTATTATACTTCATGTACTTAAATATAATTTTCTCTTGTACAGTTTTTTTTTATTTTAAGGTCTCCTATACTACTCTACATTAACAGAAACTCTCGAAAAAAGTATTTAAATATATATTTTTTATTTATTTATCTTTATTGTACACACTTAACAGATAGAAAAAAAAGAGTTACAACTTACAAATGTGACAAATGGCGGTCTTATCGCTCATGGCGATCTCTTACAGACAACCTTTATATGGATAATTTGGTGACATTAATTAGGGTACCAGTAGTAGGGTGCACAAATCTCAAATCTGTTTAAATGTGTACATAAATACATACACAGACTTAATATATGTATACCATAAACAAGGTATTATAACCAAAGATAATAGTATATATTGTTCATTTATATTGGTAAAGTAAGAGTAAGTTGAGAGTGCTGCTAGGAACCGCGAGGATTTTTTTATACGAAAACGTAGAAGCCAGAAGAAAGGGTAATATTTTTGACAGACTATGTACATTTGAATGGCCCACCGCAGCTTCTGAACAACTGAACTGATTTAAATAAATGAGTTGCAATGGATTTATAACAATAGCCTGGTGACGTAGGCTATATAAATTTTATCATAATTTGTTACGTAGTTGGGTTATAGTTTTTAAACTTTCGTTGTTAACCATAATATTAATCACCTTTTCATCTCATTTAAATGGATCTATCATTTTAAGAAATTTTGAACCTAATTGTTTATTCTAAGTTATCACAAGTCTACGACCTCGTTGGCATAATTCGATCAGACCATCGGAACGCAAGTGACCATGAATTTGCAACAGTCGGGACGACTTTTTTTTATATATCTATTGATAGTGGAAAAATTATTCAGTGACATGACATTCGCAGTACTCTGTTGACTTGCAGAATACATTGTGGTTTACAATATAGCTAGTATGTTAACAAATTCGTTATTTTATTGTGACTTCAAATGATCAAATTACACTTTTATTTCATATTGCTGAATAAATCTCATTTCTGTGTGCTGACAGATAAATAATATGGAGTGTTACCACCCTTAATTATCCCGTGGGTCTCGTAAGGTGTCGACTAAGGGAGCAAACTGAGTGGGGTAACTCAGGCAGGCACAAAGAAACTGAGTCTGGGTGTTATTTTTATCCGTCTCATGTATGTTTGTAATGTTCCCCGCAATATAGAATATATTCCTAAGTCGGGAGTTGTAAAAGACATAAATTAGTAGGCCAAAACCTCCATTCAATTCAGATTCAGGGCTACCTGTCAGTGGACTATTAAAAGTTGTAGACGAAAAAAAATTTTAAACTATATTTCATTTTACGACAAAAAAAAATGATTTGCCTTTTTATATTTTTTTCGGGTAATTCCATAGTTCCGACTTTATGTCCCGTCATTTATATACCATATTTGTTCTATATTGAATATTGTAAAATTAACAAATAGCAATAGCTCTACCAAATTCGTAGGATAAGTGGCATGTGTTTAAGAAAAACCTTTAAAGTAAAAATCGCAAAATGTGTTTTCCGTAAACAAGCAATTATATACACTACAGGACGATATACAAACTAACTCACCATTTCAAACACACAACACCATATCGATTCTGTCCAATTCGCTTTCCAAGGCTATCACCGCTTCCTCTTATTGTCATGACACGATTAAGTCCATAGACAACTACATACCAGCTACACATAACTTGTTAGATCAGGAAGTGCTCTATATTTTATTTAAATACATAACGATTTGCGTCATGTTAAATATTTTGTAGCTTTTTGAATTTTTAATGACGTATTATGGTTGGTATTAATCACGTCACAGTTAATCAACGGCGGAAATGGCATGTCAGTAAATGACAGAATATCATTATATTATACCAAAAAAGAATACAAGACATGGAAACAGTCAGACTTAGTTATTTAACATTCAACAAACAACTGAAACGTTCATAAATAAATAATGATTGTAAGTGTTACCATCTCAATAAATACACCGAACAAACTTATATTTATGTCGAAACTTTAAATTTCTTGGTTGACAAATATTCGCACAGTATATATACTTATACAGTGTAATTAAAATAGATTTTTAAATCAATTGATCTCATAATAAACCAAAATCTACGCTTTAGAAGGAACGTCATTTGCTGTATAATTTACCTATTGCAATATAATTTATGGAATATGGGACAAATGAACAAATGTATCGCCTAATGGTAAGCGATTACCGCCGCACATGGACACCCGCAACCAGAGGCTATCGAGCCGGCCCCTTCATACCGAAGTGTGTACTCCCGCGTGTACTTTCCAACTTTTACAATATTGTATGGGTTCTATCTATATTCAAATTATTTAAATTAACCGAAGGAGGTAAAACAACTAGTGTTAGCGCAATAGCGTTTTTACGATACGAAGGTTAAACATATGTTTGTAAACATCAAACAACAAATATATGCCTATACATCATATAAAATATGTTTAGTAGTTTAGTCTTAACCTTTTTTCACTGTTATCTATTTAACATGTAAACATTATGACACTTTAAACGCACATATTAAACAGTAAAAAACTTGTCCTAAAAAAATAAAATAACTTTAGTGTAATGTAAGAAAATACGTGTGATACAAAAAGCAAATTAAGATCCTCACATCTCGGACAGAAAACCAGCAAATGAATGCTGCCACAATTGCACTGCTGCCCTACAAATTCCCACTTAAAATAGATACCTAAACATTATATAACAAGTCTTTCACATAGTTAATTGGTTTCAGTTCTCGAAACATTCCCACGGTGCGCTTGCGCCGTGATCTAGATGCTCTTCGGCGATAGTCTTAGTGTCAAACGTGCTGTGAGCCTGTGACTGTACAGGGCCAAGCCAAATTTAAGTACATTCGGGTATCTTTCATATTTCTACGAAATCCTTGTGTGACTCTATACCTGGAATTCTCAAGGTAGAAAGTAAATTTTATGTTATTATGATAAATGTGCAAAAGGTTAAACTTGTAGATTAGGGATCAGACTTTTCATAGTTACATTTAAATGTGATAGCATCAGGTGATTATATAATAGGGTGATAAGATATAAGTTTAAAAGGTTTTTGCATCTTAATGTTAAAGTAACTTATACACAAATTAATTAAATAAACAAATAGGTTTGATGCAAATCTTCGTTCTGTTTGTAGTTATGTTGCCTCTAAAGACAGACATGGAATGAATAGAGGTAGTGCTTCGTATTCTTATTTGCCACTACAGGGACTAATTATTTAATTACTTTAGTATAAGTACCTGGATGACCGAGCTTTGTTCGATTTTCTTCTACACGGCATACAAAAAATAATAAACATAAAAATTTCAAGATAGTATGAAGCTGGCAATGAATATGCAACTTATTATTTGAAAACACTAGTATTTTAAGAAGTACTGTTTGGAAAAATATACATAATATGATTTATTTGTTGTGTAAGCGTTTTATAAAAACCTAATAATACATATTATCATGTCTTAAAGCAAGAATCGACGTTGATAACATACTATTTGAAGGCTTACACACATATAAAAGTCATTTGTATTAAAATATTCATTTTTTTTCTTATGATGAAACCATTCATTAATAAACTATTAGTACAACCTAATTCATCCATTACGGAGAGCCCATCCAATTATGAACCGAATTGACAGTCATTCAATCATTCTGTTCCAAGCCGGCCTGCTGAAATAATTTATACGAGCTAAGGTATGCGCCTTAACTTAACATTTTCTTTATGTTGTCGCTCGTGTATCTAGTGTGCCAAGGTTTCATATCGATAACTTTTAAGATTATGGTCAAGACCTAGATTACATTTTAGACGCAATAAATCTGCGATGTAACCCTAGTATGTTCATGCTATCTTTAAAGCTTTTTTTGAGAATGTTAATACAACACATTTATCAGGTTTATATTTTTTCTGTTACACATATTAGCATATTTCAGAAAAGAAATAATTTCAATTGAACGGAATTGAGTCTGATAACTTCAGATATTCTGTTAATCTATAGTCAGCCCTCATTTATTAGCTTTCTAATTGTTTTCATTGTTAGCATCACTTAAACTATCATTATATAGACTGGGCTAGTGTAAGATTTATGTTATAGTGTACTCATGTCTTAATATTTTTTTTTAAATATTTATATCATACTAGTTAACCCTGCGAACTTCGTACCGCCATACTTAACATATTGTTTTCGAAAAACTTATATACTTACCATATATATTCTATTAAATGTTACAAATACTTTAACCTGAAATTTCTAGCGTTTTACAAAATTTTACACAAATTATTTCAATTTTAACGCCTTTTACCGTATACATTTTTAGATGATAAATTATTTTAAATTTTACTAAGTTTAACTCTTTGTAAAATATTTAAATTTCCAGCTATATTTCTATTTTAATGTCACTGCTATGTGATACACATATATATCTTTTTATTGTACAAATAAAAATAATATGGTATAGTCTAAAGACAAAGGTCCCACGAAAAATAAAATTGAATAAATTAAGAAAAAAGTTGTACATGTGGCAGTCTTATCATGGCTTGCGACCTCTTTCAGGCACTCGTTAGATGCAGGAGATTAAGAAAAAGGAGGACTTGGCCTGCAATATAGTCAATTTAACTAAATTGTAATACAAATTAGCTGGAATTAGGATGTAATATTATTACGATATAGGGCTAATTTAAACATTTAACTGATAAAAGACTTTTAGTAAATTAAAAATGTTTGTATTTACCCTATCACTAAAAAAGTTCAGGATGGAAATAAAAAAAAATGTGATGGTATTTGTAAAGTTTTATAAGAAAAATATATTTTAAAATAGAATTGAACTTAATTATTGTAAAGTACAATACTTAACAAAATATTTATGTATAGTTTTCAATTTAACAACACCACAATACGTCGTGAGTCACTAACCCCGCCTTTTACGAACATTATTATAACAGCATTCTTTGGAACTGACAGTACACAATTTTATTATGCTTTTGTCATACGGCTTAGTATTTGACATCGTTTGTACCATGCTAGTACTTTCTAGGGTATTTTTCTGTTAGAGCATGTCTTACAAAAAGTACATATGTTTTTTTTACTAATTTATACATTTTAGTATAAATTATTTCACAGATATATACTAATAGCAATATTTCTTTTAAGAACTTCACTCAACAATTTTTTGAATCAGTGAAATTTTTCACTTATTTTTGAAATGCTATAGTAACCAATGTGCCAAGTCCATGGCTTTTTTTTATGTTTCAAATATTTTTTTATATACTTTCTCTTCAAATTTCATATTGATAAAAATATACCTTTTATAAAATACAAGCACAAGAAAAAATAGTTACTGCAACAGGGCTTTACAATCAGCCCATTGCTGTAATCGAAAACGCATATTCCGACTCGCCTACGCTACGTGATAAGATAATATTTGGACTCCTTTGAATCAGACCCCTAAAGCTTAAGCTTTGTTGGGCAGCGTAGGCAGAAATGTAGCCCTATCTAAAATATATTTAACACGTCCAATTAAAGCAAAAACAAAACATTTTAAAGCATCTAGCATTTCGACAGCAAGTTACCGAAACCATAATGCCCTATAATACTCAGGTAACATACTAACTCGACTACGCTTGTTATAAGCCTTATTATAACAATGAACTAAGGGGCCAATATTTATTTTTAGATTACAATCAATACTGCTATAAAAACACTTCACTATTTACTTTTTGTAACCCGATCTTTAAAATTACAATAGATATGAACGACATTATGTAATTATTACTAGTAATCAATATTTAAGAGATCATTCTGTAGTTTCATTAGTTAATATAATATTTTAGTCTATTAACAAATATGGTTACAAACATATTAGTGGATTTACTTATTTAAAAATTATTTCATTTGTATCGGCAACCAAATATAATCACGATTCGCCTTTCAAATCGATGCCATTTATAAAGTGGCAAGGATATCACGAAACTTAAGGGGAAAACCAGACATAAGCGTCAACACGACAATAGATTCACGATATATAGCACAGTTTTAATGTGCAATTCGTTTCGTTATTTTCAATACAATGTTATTCGTCTCTATTTGAACATAATTATTATTTCTTGGCAATTCACAAAATGAAATGTTTGTTGCAGGTAATACTGGGACGGAATAACTCGAAGTATAGTGCTAGTGTACGTGTTATTTAGATACACAATGAGAGGACCAGTTCTAACCACCGCCAATCATATTATGCAAACGTGTATGCAACAGTGGAGCTATTGATTTTGTGATTTGACATTTCACTTCAATGTCGCGTGCGTAGGCAATGGCTTTGGTAAACTTCACACTCGCAGGCGTTGGTGCGGCGACGCCGGCATTTGTGCCTCCCTCCGCAGCACCTCTGCGGGTTGACCTTGACGATCTACTATACGCCCCTGAGTATCAGTCAGATGCAACTTCTCCGCCTCAACAAGGAATCAATGAACCTTTTACTCCACCTGCAAATCAACAAAGAAGGCCAAAAGTAAGAAAGCGCGCTGGCACTGCATATCTTCCTCCCGCTAACCAATATACACAATATCCTGGTAGCCCGCCGCAAAACCCTTATCAAGTACATACACAGATTTACCAGAATACAAGACTTGACGTACAAATAGAAGACCAGCGTATCCGTGAAGTGAATACACAGTACGATAATACGGGACACTATGTGCACGATCCTAGTGGTGACTATGATTATGAGCAAAGGAGGATGAACCAAAATCCACAGAGTTCAGGTTACAATCCTGGCTACGCGGACACACCTTATGAACCAACATTAACTAGTACCCCTACTTCTAGTCGAAGATTCGATGGAAAATTGAATCACAATGTGAATAACTTCAATTTTAATAGACCACCAAGTACATCATTGCCGCCAAGGCCACCTAGTGAGAATACTAAGACTGGAGGAGTTAGCGGGAGTGAACAGGCAGCTCCTGAAAGGCCACGTGGGTTCACAAAAGTAGAATCGGGATCCGGTGGTAAAACACAGTTACATGCTGTGCTTGACTACGATGATGATGAATACTATGATGACTCTGAATCAGGTATGATTTTATTTCTCATAACCATTGTTTGTAAATGGTTAAACGTAAAATTGTTTTATGGCCAGGCCACTGCCTTTTCAGCTTGCTCGTCCGGTAGGCTATGTCGATAACCTTAGTTCTCTGCCGGATCACCTTATTCCTGATAGAGTTAGTTTGACTTATGATTTTTTTTAAAAATATTTTGTCTGTTTCACTTTTTGTTTTTCGAGTATATGAATGTATTTATGTCACGTGTGTATATTTCTTTGGCACGCTGTAGGGCCTAAACAGCTAGTCGTATTTTTACGGGTGTGGTGTTAATAGATTCGTCTTAGTCTTGTGATTGCACTGGGTACATAGTTTAAGCTCATAGCAGAAATTTTACAAAAATTTCATAATGCTTTAGCACTAGTAATCGTCGTGCGGCTCTTGTTAACACCTACACAATCTAGTTAGAACAATACTTACCGATTTCAATGACGCTGTCCTTAAACGGTTTTTAATGTACATATATAACTCTAGTGCTATTTTTAAAACCATTTTATATGTAAATCAGGCACAAGTTAACTCTGAAAGTTTTATGACAATCTCCTATAAATTCCCATTTGTTAATAGTTAATTGCAAAACTAACATTATTTTGTACGTTAAGAAAAAGCTAAAGATCAAAAAATTTTTGACGTTAGTTCCAGTTTATAAATTGACTTTTATTTCGTCCTTATCATTTTATTAACCTCTATAAATTTTGTAAGTATAGTCAAGATTAGTCATTAACATTTTCAAATTAATAATACTAATTTTCGTTGTACTTCTGATCATTAATTATTTTACAGAAGTTTTATTTAATTTTCAAAACAGTTACAGGATTGGAACATAAGGTTCAAGAATACATTTTGTATCTATTCATGGTTTTTATATTTTGGAAATATTTTTCTCATTATTTCTCGTTATTTTAGACAACTATTTGACTGACTGCAAATTTGGTACATTCTATTCCAGAATTATACTTTATAATTGATGCACTTTGTTTCTGCAGGCCACAAATCGAGCTAATTTTGATATAATGCATACTAATTGTGTCAAAACTTCTTTTGCAATATCTTTTCAATTTAAACAATAAAATAATTACATTAGAGTCAGATGGAGTGTGCAAGTGTAATAGAATTTATTTCGTGTTCCAACTAACTCGTTACAATTAATACGTGTTAAAGGCCTTCGATAGTTCAGCTAGTCGCCAATGCCACAAATACAATGGCAACACTATTGTTAGTTTAGAAGGTTCACTTATTTCCTAGTTATCAGTGAATGTATAACAAGTATATATGTTAAGCTAGTGGATTAAGATGTTATGACAATAGAAATCCCAATTTACTACTATCTCTATAACGACGTTTCGGACTCACGTCATACAGGAAACTTAGAACATCATTGCAAACTCAGATTTTTTAATATCATGTACGCAGGACTCGAATGAATGGGTTTGCCAGAAAACTACAGGCAGATAGATGGATAGGAAACTTATTTATACACCGTACACGTTACAGATTTATAATCGAGTACATAAAGTGATAAATATATATTTTTCAAAGGGCGGCCTTGTTGCCTAAAGCAATCTCTTCCAAGCAACTTTAGGATTGATCAAACTTTTGCGGGAAGATAGCAGTAGCTGACGGTGTATAGTTACCAAATAAATATAACTATAGTCCATTTATAGTAACTATAGTATTTTGGGCAAAGCTCATATTGATAAAGATCATTGTTTTACAAAACCCTTTTGAGTTTTATTTAATTTTCAAAACAGTTACAGGATAGATACTGGGACGTAAGGGTCATATTGCACATAGGTACATTCCATTGCGGAATTCTACTTTACGGTTCTGCACGCCATAAATTGAGCTAATTTTGACCTAATGCATCTTAATCGTGTAACAGCTACTTTTAAATACAAATCAAAAACTACTATCATTAAATTTTAATAAACATCCTTTTGATATTTTCTTTATGATATTTTCTTTTATTATTTCTTTTATTCATGAAGTTGATCGTTTAAAATGGCAGTGAAGACATTACAAAATCTAAAATATTGCCAAATTTGAATTTCAAAAATAAACATCAAATTGTGCTAACGAATACTATAACATGTTATGCACACAATTTCAATTATTTATACATACATACTTAAACGTTGCACGAGTTGAAATACCTGGCAGTAAGCCCCGAATATCTATTGTAAGAAGACCTTTGACTACTAGAATGCCATTGTTTTAATATTAAGTAGACAGTCATTTAAGACAAAGGCTCATAAAGACCTGCTGACTGGTAGTTATTTTTCACTCAAGTAGGTCTAGAATGTTATTATAACAATTTGTTGTTCATTTGACTACCTCTCAAATATTCTTAAACATCATCAGTCTATTGTACTCTGGAAATAAGCCTCTCCCATCGCATACCACTCTGAGTACTCTATCCGATTTTTCAAATTTAAAAAACTTTGTTTTATTATTAATTTCTTACTAGAAAATCTTTCAACAGGTAACATCAAAATTTTTATGTTTAATGTTAACTAAACCATTAATTGACAGCACGGTTAGCCGTAAAGTCATAAAGCCCTCCATGACACGGGATGTATATTCCAAATGCGAAAGTTGTCTATTATAAAATAAAAAATATTTAGCTAAAATTTAAATATTTTTCTCATGAATTTAATAACTTTAGACTAGGTGAGGCGTCCCTAAAGACTCTGAGCTAGTAGGCGTTGGTTTGTCCACTAAAAAAATACGACAGTTTAAAATAGAACATTAAAATTAATGACAATTCCAATTTTAAACCAACTTACAAACCAAGAATATTTAGAGTCCAAACTAAATTTTATTTACTTTATACTACATCCCACTCCCGTCTCTAGTTTAAACAATCAAAAGTCTGAAGCTCACCTTAACGACTGTTTTACGAGATCCATATTATCCATTTTCGTCCAAAACGTGATCAGATGAACGAATAAAGATAATCCAAGTTTTTAATACGTGACAATGCTAATTTTCAATGTCAGGACAGAACAGACAGTTAACAGCATATTAAAGTATAACTGTACTAAATACAGTTTAATCTTTAAATAAAGCGTTAGATGCACTTACTGAACGATTTAGTAGTCAAAATTCTTAAAGAAAATTTTATGGCCTTCTTCTCTTATCTTCGAGATTAATTTCATTGATTTTTGCAATCTGTTTGGACTACTCGAAATCCCGTGTAATTCCAGTTACAAAAATTAAAATAAAGATATACTAGGTTATTTTCTCGATAACTGTCAACAAATTGATTAAAAAATAGTGTCAACATATACAAAAATGATACTTTGTAATAGTTTTATACGTTAGTAGAATAGGTTTTATACGTTAAAATAAACATAAAATTAGTAAGTATGTTAAATATTGAAACGAATCCAGATTAGTACGAAAGAAATTTAATGGTTTATGATAATCGGACTGGCAATATTAATGTATATATATATATTTTCATAGGAATAGTTCTAAAAATATACCACTATTTTAAACTTTAAGTCAATATAAGCACTTGTGTTTAGATCTAGAAGATCAGCTAGGAAATACGACCCTGAGGTATTACCATCTATATAACAATAGAATCATTGACGACATGCATCGAGTACTTAAAAACCGCTCGAGATACCATCACTAAACCTAAACCGAGAAAAGAACTGGTTTTATACAATTGTTGCTCTTAATTAATGCTATGAAATACCCAGTTTACGTAAAGAATACTTAAATATCAAACATACTATAAACGAATAGAGTACAAACGGAAAATATCTTTTGTTT
The DNA here is from genome assembly GCA_003709505.1 of Hyphantria cunea. Taxonomy (NCBI): domain Eukaryota; kingdom Metazoa; phylum Arthropoda; class Insecta; order Lepidoptera; family Erebidae; genus Hyphantria; species Hyphantria cunea. Next base: position 2,600,189 of record PKRV01000125.1, read on the forward strand.
GTAATTTCATTTCAAAGCACCAATTAAATAATATTTGGATTCAAAACAGACATCCGTCAGTTATATAATCATTGATTAGCCTAGTTTTTTTTTGACATTAGGTTCTTTGAAAGAATAGTGGAAGAATTTCATTTAAATTGCAAAATTATTGGCGTAGTATACTCTTAGTGATCTATGTCTCTAATTATTGGATTTACTAAATAAATAGAAATTTTATCTACTCTGTCCCTAAAAAGATTTAAACAAAAAAACTTTAAATAAAATAAAAGGAAAAGTTTTACAATTTGTTTCATTGCAAATGACGTTAGGAATTTAATGATATGACGATATTTGACATCTCGGCAAATTATTTTCTAAGTATCTCTACTACACTAAATATCTCTTCTACCTACATTGTAACCCTAAGAAACACTACTACAAAAGTATATTTTAATACTTTACTGACCTTAACTATAACTAGCCAAGTAATGCACACAATATATGAGTAACATAATATTTATTCAAATATTGTAAAAATGAATAAATTTCCATATTCGTACCAACATTCAAGGAGATTTTTTAAAGCTTTAAAATAAACTATATAAAGTATTCATTAAAAAGAAACGGATTTACTCACGTGTGTTAAATGTGGATGTCTGAAAAGTCAGGACTCGACGAAGATACTTTTTCAAGGAGTAAAAAGCCCTGTCAATGAGGACGGACATGATGATTCACGCACAGCACAAATACACAGCAAAAAAAACCGCTTATCTGTAATAAATACTTGTAAAGCCATCAATCTATCGCCGTCCATTGATTTTTCGTTCCTTAGGGGAAGCCTCTGTAATAAATATGAATATCATTGACATAGGTTTTCACCCAAAATTGAAATATAGATCTAAAATTCATAAATAACTTGGTAAATTCAATTCAGTATTCAAACAGCATTTTGGATCAAAGTTAATCTAAAACCACTTTTGATCGAAACCTAACAACTTCAATGGCAAAAATATTTCCGCAAGAATGACCATGTGTCAACTTTACGTTCTCAGTTACAATGGTTGCCTATTCACTAGCGCCGCAGTCAACGGGCGCTGAGCTATCTCTTTTCGTTCCTCAACTCCCCATTTTCACCTACTTACCTTAAACCCTACCTCCGGACTAACCTTCTTGTCCTCGGACCACGACAGAAATCTTCGCTCATCAAAAAATTTGCTTCTCTTGTGTCTCTCCCACAAATCCAACTTCGTGAACTCTCCGTTCTTCGTGCAAGCAGTACTACTATATAATACGCTCCCACTCGAAATGAGTATGCCAACAAGTTGGTTCTCATTCAAAATGAACGTATATAACTATTTCTTGACGCGATTTCAGGAAAGAATAACTAAACAACAACCTAGTACTCACAGTGAACGAATGTAAAGTTTATGTATTGGTGTGTATATTATTTGGGTATATTCATATTTTTTTTATGTATATGTGTAGTTGTACTATGTAATTTTAGGTCAGTCCTATATATTCATTGACAAAATTTATACTCAGACTTCCACCACAGTGTACCTAACAATATTTCTACATCAGCCAAAGGTTGGCTGGTAAAGCATTTTGGCATTAAGTCCGCCGAAGTACATGTGTGCATCAAGTTTTAAATTAAAATTAAGTTAAAATAAAAGTTTTTTTTACATTTTATGAAATATCTAAACTAATCTAACGTTTTTCAAGAAGATGGCATTAAAATTGTTTTGTATAAACCTATATATATTTAAGCAATGTACATTGTAATAGACTAGAATGAAATTAAGATGACTTATTAAGTAGAGAAGGTTGTCAAGAAATAATTGTTAACCAAATCAGTAATTACATTGAAAATGTTAAAGCTCTATTTTGTATTGATGTTCGTTGAAGACGTAAGTTACACAAAAACAGCTGACCTTGGTTTCACTTTCGAACTCACAACATCATATCGAGAGGTCGGAGCACTCGCCACATCAGAATCAACCCAGTAACCTCACGTTATATTTCACACACGCCATAACTACTGTTATATTAACTCGTACAAATTGTTTTTATTAATTGTTACTGGTCTTGTGAAAATACAATCGGTAATTATAACGCTATTGTTTTATCCTTACCTTTGAATATACTTTTTAGTTTAATTACCAAAATCTAATAGGTGATTACATGTTTGAACCTTTTGGAGTTGAGACACTAGGTTCATGGGGTCCGAGTGCTCGCACTGTATTTAAACAACAAGCTAAGCAACTGATCGCCGCTTCTCGTGACCAGAAAGAAATCTGACCTTTTTCTGGCACAGTGAATTAGCATTGCCATCCAACGTAGCAATGCTGCCAGCCTTTTGGGAACGCTACCAGTAGTCGATGATGCGGAGGAATTTTTTGAAGCTGGCATGTAAATATTTTTGTTTCTTTTTTTATAATTATTTTCAAGTATTTTATTTCACTTTTATTATGGTTATTGTAACATATTCTGTTACAATTTACACATTTACTTGGTATCGATGACATGACACGATTATATGATTAAAATTTTCATAATACAAACGTAAACAAGACGATCTAGTTACCAACATTTTCTATAAATTAATGCACAATATGAATAACATTTTCCTTTTATATAAACATATGCACAATCTGTGTCAACTTATGCCAAATACATTCCATTATGGCGTTACCCCTCTTTTTCTCGATGACATGTAGTGGGGATACATCTCTTTTAGAGAAGATTTTTTAGAAAGTTAGGTATATTAGATCATTTTATCTCGTTGTACGTTACCGACGTATAAAGATAGTAGTTTAGTACTTAAAATTTTATTTTGTAGTCATATGTATAGCGAAAAACGAAATATATTTAAGTTATTTACGGCTTACTAAACTTCTCGTTGTTTGACAAAATACTTATCTTGTTAGCGTCTCGTTTGACATTCTTTGTGTAGGTATACGGGTTTCCATGTTGTAATGATGAGAGGACACTCGCGCAACATTACGAGAAGTGCCACTGTGCCGACAAACTTTTCACAGATTGAATTCTACTATTAATAAAGCCAAACCACATATATGTAGTAGTAACTGGCAAAATAATAGTGAGTTCATTAAAAACAAAACTATTGAAAGCACAAAAAATGAAGTAATGTGTTTAGTGAAACCTTCAGAAAGTAATCAGTTCCGGATGACCTCAATAAGCTGCCCCTGCCGTAAGTTTTTTGTTCTATTTAAAGTCATTTAATACAATTATTATGAAAAAGTAAATAATTTTTTGTGTATTGGGTATGTAGTTAATAAATTACATTTAAATTTCAAACTGCTATGTACTACGGTGTATTTTTAAATGTCAATACTCCACTTCTAAATGTAGTAACACTTGTAGTACACTTCAAGCCAACAGTTTCAAATGTGTCATAGTTAAAACATGAGTTGTTTGTCTTATCGCTAAGTCCACGGTGCTAACGAAAATTAAATGCATAAATATTACAAGACAGCCCTTTCAAATACCGACCTTATATTGGGTTAATCTGAACCAGTTTCTTTGTGTCGTATTTAACACTGACTTTATTGATAATAAACTGTTAGGTTAGGTTTAATATGTAAGTACAAAACTAGTTTAGTTGAATATAATAACTGCTAGGTTTTGATCCAGTGATCTAATTCAGTTCCAACGTTTTCGCTAGTGGCACTAATGACTCATTTAAATTCATAAATCTGGTTGTTTAAGTTACGATGTGTACGATATTCTATTTTATAAAATATAAATACGTATATAGTCTCCATTTAATAATTGGCTTTTATTAATTAGGTGGTTACTAAAAATATTTAAAAAGAAGTAGAAATAAATAAATGTTTCGGACATCTAACATACAACGCCATCTAGTCCCAAGCTAAGCAGAGCTTGTGTTATGGGTACTAGACAACTGATATGAGTACAGGTATATATTTTTGTAAATACTTATATATCATACATAGAAAACACTCAAACTCCTAAACAAATATTTACCGATCATACAAACATTTGGCACGACCCGGGAATCGAACCCGGTACCTCAAGCTCAGCAGTCGCATACGCTACCGCTTTTTATTTATATATCAAATATATACCCTCTCCATCATCGTTCCCCATCCCTCAAAGGCTGGCAACGCACTTGTGACGGCACTAACCATCAGGCGATACGTATGCTCGAAAATATAGTTGACCTGGCTATCTTCGTACCGTCGAACAATCAATGAATGAGCTGATAATAAAGATTTCTTTTTCTTATTCCGGCCTAAGACAAATTAAAAAATACAAACATTAGTACAGACGTTCTCGAGTTATAAATGGTGTAACTAACACGACTTGGTCTTATATACCTACCTTAATTCGAAACTTATGACCAACTTAACACAGCGGCGACAGAATAACACCCGTCGACGTCGAGAGAGTGTTAATTTCCGTACACATAATTAATGACTGGAACCATGACTTATGTATTCCTTAACATCTGAACCACTTCTATTCTATATGTCATCATCATCAACAGGCCATAATAGTCTACTTTTGGACATAAGCCTCTGCTTAGAAATTGGGTTTTGGCCAACTATTTCACACTGACCATACGGATTGATAAAGGATTTTATTTAAGTTTTCTTGTATTTGTATTGTATTTGTATTTATTCTTTATTGTACACATTGAAAATACATGTATGAAAGAAGAAAATACAAGGAAGTGTCACGTACAAAAGGCGTGCTTAACCCAAAATTGAGTTTTCTTGCGTATTTTGCTAACTTGGTCGTCTCGTATGACACCCATGAGTTGCTCTGTACTCCTAATACGTCACCATGTGAATACCTTTAAAGTAAAAACTGTGTTAAATTAGGGAAAACCCTGTAACGAAGTGTAAAATAACTATAGAATAGAATTTAAGGAAATTTCGTACATATGACACACTACGCAATCTAGGCCAAACAAAGCAAAGGGTCCTATGGGTACTACACAGCGAATATAAAACATATATTATTTTTTGTAAATACATACATACTATACATAGAAAACACCATATTAAACAATAGAAATAAGGAACCGGTTTAAGTTTTTTGTATACCAACGTACTCTGGTGCTACTGCAATTAGACGAAAAGCTGTATTGCTACTGGATTTTGCGATTTATTAATATTAAGTTAATTTATGAATCATGTGAATCATTTGACTCACATGACATCAACTTACAGAAATTATTAAGAAATAATTTAATTATTTCTGTCTGGTTGGTTCTTCATATCTGAGTTTTATTGTAAGCATCAGGGTTGCACGTTGAGTAGATGATTCCCCTTAACCGAACTCTATCCAACACGTCTCTCACGAATATTGTGGGATAATGTGTTTTTTACACAATCAATCCATCTGCTTGGCGCACGTACGCACTTGCATATTAATATGCACGTTTCGATTTATACATGAAAATTATTTATTTTTGCCTCTTACACCCAATCTAGGATATTTTACCATTTTCCTCCTTTCGCTCTTTATATTATAATCAAATGCCGTTGATATTCTGACTATTATTTACATTTACCTGAAATCTATACACAGTTTTTAACAAAGTTACTATCATAGTATTGATACATTCACGCTCATTAGAGTTCTAATCATTCCATATGTGTTTTAGTGTTCTTTTTTATTTAAGGGCTCTCTTTAAGGGCTGTAATTTCATTAGCGCGATGTATAATTTTCCCAATGGATGAGGTTCCTATTATTGAGTAGTATTATTTATTTAATTATAATATTAAACGAAATATTCAATGCTGTACTTGGGTAGTTAAGTTCATATTTTTTTATGACAAATACAAGTACTTATGTCGCTTATTACGATATATATTTCGATACAATTTTATATAATCACAACATTTAATATCTAAATGTTTCTCCAATCTTTTTGCGAATTAGTAAAGTATTTTTCTGGCCATATAAATAGTAACTATCCACAAGTAAATTATTTCTAAATACCTAAATCTAAGACGTAATAATTATGTAATAATACTACAGGTAGATATAGCCAGTAGCATGTAAGCGCCAATTACGCCTGCGGCACGGCACGGGCACGCTTGTAATAAATAAGTTCAATGACAATAAACATTCTAATGTCCTGTTCTTTGTTCTCTACCGATGGATTGATAACTGTCTATTGGCTAAACTGGTTTTTATACAAGAACCTAAAAGAATACCATAAAAATAAGGTAGGAGTGCTAGAAAGTTATTGTCCGATATCGACTGCTACTAACTCTATCCTAAACATAAATTTTAATGTAAACCCCAGCTTGTAAATAATTTATATTACACATTTAGTATCATGTGTGCGTAAGAAATACGGCTTTGGGTAAGAAAAAAATGTATTTTCAGATGATGTAATAATTGAGACGTGCTATCTATATGAGCGTATAATTATCGCTGTCGCGAAAGTTTGAACATATATTGAATAATGTTGAAAATCTGTGGCCCCGTTCTTTGTCTGGCTGACCCCTAATTTACTCCATTTCTTATAGTTCAGATCATTTGAAGGACAGTGAGCCTTTATCACTCATTAGTGTTAGTTTGTTTTAAAAACGTTATTCTTTGTTTAACTTTTTAAGCAGACACCACACGAATAGAACTTTTTTTTAAATAAAAATTGGCCTGATTTAGACCCCAACATCACTTATATCAGTTCAAGACAAGTAGCATTATTAGAAGACTCATTAAGTGAATAACGTAAAGGCCAAATATTATGAAACTAGGCTCTTGAAATACTCAGATTTATATTACCTATCAGCAATCATTCATCATTACGGCTTAAATAGTTGCCAGAGTTAGATGGCAACTTGTGTGTAACGAGACATTACCGGGTTTGTAATGTTACTTCTAGAATTCTTTATAACTTGAATCTTTATTTAAACGAAGATGTATTTTTTGTGTTGATATATGTGAAAATTTTGAATAATTAGGTGCGATTTTGTATGTTTTTATTCATACTAACTAATATGTCGTCAAAAAATAAACTTGTAATTGTTTGTCTAGCGATTGACACTATAAATGAACTTCAGATAAGCAAGATGAAAACTTTAGATATAAACAATGAACATCGTAATGGCATTAACTAACCCAGGAGTTTCCAAGAGTTTGTTTTTTATTCAGTCTACATAAACCGAGACGGAAACTTATGAATATTAAACCTTTTTAAATATGTCTAGTAATAAACCATACGATATCTTATTAAATCCCTAATAACTAATTTTTAATCTTACCTATTTTAGTAGTAAGCGGGTTATATTTTGAATGATAGTAGTGCTTAACCACTGAGTTCATTTGCTAATTTAATGTACTTTCGTTTTCCTTGAAACATGTAAAACAGCTTTACAATCATTATTCATGTTTTTATCGTACAAAGATCATACACCTTGTTGATGACATCACTAACTTACCATCAAAACAGCTGATTAAACTTTAATTTTATGATTGCTACATTTTTTTTACAATTTTTTTTCCCTTTTAACTATGAAATATACCTACCAAATCAAATCTACTCTGCCTGATGGGAAGTATGAATAGAATCTACGAGTGGTGGTTACCATACTCATTGTGAAAGAAGACAATGCAGCGTGATGACATCTACTAAGTACCAAGGCATTTCTTACTTTTCTTGTCACCTCTACGCAGACAACATGACCTTACTCAGGAGATTAGTTGTTTCATAATCTGACCCGGTTATTGTGACGCGCCTTCAACACATGGTGTGATGAAATTACTCACGTTGTTTTACCACTAATGGCAAATTTCACTTCATCAAATGAAGCTACTCAAATGGATTTATTATTATATTAGCTATTTTTAATGTCACCTTCTCATGAAATAAAAAAGCTGTACATAAAATGAACATTCCATCAATTCAAACTTATGACATGTACTATGTCCATCTTTGACTGTCGTATATCAACAACCCATAGTGACCCACTGCTGGGCTCGGGTCTCCTCTCAGAAGAGGGTTAAGGCCATACGTCCCCACGCTGGCCAAGTGCGGATCTTACCGTCAGTTGTTTTCAAGTCGCCCAAAGGCCTCCAACTAAGCTTCACGACTGTTATCCTATGATAACAACCGCTCATGGTAACATGCCACTAGCGGTCACCCATCCAGGTACTGACCGCGCCGTCGTTGCTTACCCTCAATGATTGTTTCTAATCACCGAGTGCAACTGGGCTATGAGCGCCTCTTGCTTGCTTGCGCCTCAATCACCGAGTGCAACTGGGCTATGGGCTTTAAGTGTCGTATTTCGATATATTAACTAATATAATTTCGGAAAAGAAGGAAAACTTGTAACATACCCTGTCCGAACACTTTTGGCCACCGTTGTCCAGCCGTGGACTGTTAAAGGCTGTTGCTGATGATGATAAATTTCTAAACGAACATCGGTCTTAAATTTACTCTTGCCAAAATCTATTCTACTCACTCTCTCTTGAAACGTTAAAGAGATTTAAGTTGCTAATTCTTCTTCATCCTTTTTACCTCTCCTTTTTCCTAGTTCATACTTTTTGTTGTACATAAACCGCGAGATTTATGTTAGATGTGTAATAAAATACTTGGAATTTTTCAAAGACAATCTTATAACTCACTTTATTATTTACTAGCTGAGTCCCGCGGTGTTACCCGTATTTGTTGTTGTAACCGCGGGCCAAGCCGCAGGGCAAAACCAGTCTAAAAGAAGTAACCTAAGTTACTTCTTATATAATCAGCATCAGATCACCCGGAGCAAACAGACAGATAAAAATTATAAAAAATATTATTTTGGTATATTTATCGTGTATATACATGTACGTTTAGTAAAAAGCGGTTATTTAATATTACAAGCTTACACTCCAATTTTATTTATTTGTATATAGTATAAATTCCGGTCNAATATTAAGTTAATTTATGAATCATGTGAATCATTTGACTCACATGACATCAACTTACAGAGATTATTAAGAAATAATTTAATTATTTCTGTCTGGTTGGTTCTTCATATCTGAGTTTTATTGTAAGCATCAGGGTTGCACGTTGAGTAGATGATTCCCCTTAACCGAACTCTATCCAACACGTCTCTCACGAATATTGTGGGATAATGTGTCTTTTACACAATCAATCCATCTGCTTGGCGAACGTACGCACTTCCATATTAATATGCACGTTTCGATTTATACATGAAAATTATTTATTTTTGCCTCTTACACCCAATCTAGGATATTTTACCATTTTCCTCCTTTCGCTCTTTATATTATAATCAAATGCCGTTGATATTCTGACTATTATTTACATTTACCTGAAATCTATACACAGTTTTTAACAAAGTTACTATCATAGTATTGATACATTCACGCTCATTAGAGTTCTAATGATTCCATATGTGTTTTAGTGTTCTTTTTTATTTAAGGGCTCTCTTTAAGGGCTCTATTATTGAGTAGTATTATTTATTTAATTATATTATTAAACGAAATATTCAATGCTGTACTTGGGTAGTTAAGTTCATATTTTTTTATGACAAATACAAGTACTTATGTCGCTTATTACGATATATATTTCGATACAATTTTATATAATCACAACATTTAATATCTAAATGTTTCTCCAATCTTTTTACGAATTAGTAAAGTATTTTTCTGGCCATATAAATAGTAACTATCCACAAGTAAATTATTTCTAAATACCTAAATCTAAGACGTAATAATTATGTAATAAAACTACAGGTAGATATAGCCAGTAGCATGTAAGCGCCAATTACGCCTGCGGCACGGCACGGGCACGCTTGTAATAAATAAGTTCAATGACAATAAACATTCTAATGTCCTGTTCTTTGTTCTCTACCGATGGATTGATAACTGTCTATTGGCTAAACTGGTTTTTATACAAGAAACTAAAAGAATACAATAAAAATAAGGTAGGAGTGCTAGAAAGTTATTGTCCGATATCGACTGCTACTAACTCTATCCTAAACATAAATTTTAATGTAAACCCCAGCTTGTAAATAATTTATATTACACATTTAGTATCAAGTGTGCGTAAGAAATACGGCTTTGAGTAAGAAAAAAATGTATTTTAAAATGATGTAATAATTGAGACCTGCTATCTATATGAGCGTATAATTATCGCTGTCGCGAAAGTTTGAACATATATTGGACAATGTTGAAAATCTATGGCCCCATTCTTTGTCTGGCTGACCGCTAATTTACTCTATTTCTTATATTTCAGATCATTGGAAGGACAGTGAGTCTTTATCACTCATGTGTTAGTTTGTTTTAAAAAAGCTATTCTTTGTTTAACTTTTTAAGCAGACACGACACGAATAGAACTTTTTTTAAATAAAAATTGGCCTGATATAACTGATGTTGGGGTCTACCCAACATCAGTTATATCAGTTCAAGACAAGTAGCATTATTAAAAGACTCATTAAGTGAAAAACGTAAAGGCCAAATGTTTTGAAACTAGGCTCTTGAAATACTCAAATGTATATTACCTATTAGCAATCATTCATCATCACGGCTTAAATAGTTGCCAGAGTTAGATGGCAACTTGTGTGTAACGAGACATTACCGGGTTTGTAATTTTACTCTTAGAAGTGTTTATAACTTGAATCTTTATTTAAAGTATCATGTATTTTTTGTGTTGATATGTGTGAAAATGTTGAATTTGAATTTGATGCGATTTTGCATGTTTTTATTCGTACTAACTAATATGTCGTCAAAAAATAAACTTGTAATTGTTTGTCTAGCGATTGACACTTTATAAATGAACTTCAGATAAGCAAGATGAAAACTTTAGATATAAACAATGAACATCGTAATGGCATTAACTAACCCAGGAGTTTCCAAGAGTTTGTTTTTTATTCAGTCTACGTTTTACCGAGATGGAAACTTATGAATATTAAACCTTTTTAAAGATGTCTAGTAATAAAAAATACGATATCTTATTAAATCCTTAATAACTAATTTTTAATCTTACCTATTTTAGTAGTATATATATTTTGAATGATAGTAGTGCTTGACCACTGAGTTCATTTGCTAATTTAATGTACTTTCATTTTCCTTGAAACATGTAAAACAGCTTTACAATCATTATTCATGTTTTTATCGTACAAAGATCATACACCTTCTTGATGATATCACTAACTTACCATCAAAACAGCTGATTAAACTTAAATTTTATGATTACTACATTTTTTTTTACAACTTTTTTTCTTTAAATATGAAATATACCTGCCAATATGACTCTACTCTGCCTGATGGGAAGTATGAATAGAATCTACAAGTGGTGGTTACCAACCCATTGTGAAAGCAGACAATGCAGCGTAATGTCACCAACTAAGTACCAAAGCATTTCTTACTTTTCTTGTCGCCTCTACGCAGACAACATGACCTTACTCAGGAGATTAGTTGTTTCATAATCTGACCCGGTTATTGTGACGCGCCTTCAACACATGGTGTGATGAAATTACTCACGTTGTTTTACCAGTAATGGCAAATTTCACTTCATAAAATGAAGCTACTCAAATGGATCTGCTATTTTAATGTCACCTTCTCATGAAATAAAAAAAGCTGTACATAAAATGAACATTCTATCAATTCAAACTTATGACATGTACTATGTCCATCTTTGAGTGTCGTATATCAACAACCCATGGTAACCCACTGCTGGGCTCGGGTCTCCTCTCAGGAGAGGGTTAAGGCCATACGTCCCCACGCTGGCCAAGTGCGGATTGGGGACTGGCAAGACAACGTTGTGGCTATTTAATCTTACCGTCAGATGTTTTCAAGTCGTCCAAAGGCCTCCAACTAAGCTTTACGACTGTTAACCTATGATAACAACCGGGACCGACTTATTAACGTGAATTACGGTGACGCTCATGGTAACATGCCACTAGCGGTCGCCCATCCAGGTACTGACCGCGCCGTCGTTGCTTACCCTCAACGATTGTTTCTAATCACCGAGTGCAACTGGGCTATGAGCGCCTCTTGCTTGCTTGCGCCTCAATCACCGAGTACAACTGGGCTTTGGGCTTTAAGTGTCGTATTTCGATATATCAACTAATATCATTTCAGAAGAGAAGGAAATCTTGTAACCTACCCTGTCCGAACCCTTCTAGTCACCGTTGTCCAGCAGTGGACTGTTAAAGACTGTTGTTGATGATGACGAATTTCAGAACGAATTTCGGTCATAAATTAACACATCAAAATCTAAATCTATTCTACTCACTCTCTCTCGAACCTATAAACAGATTTAGGTAGCTAATTCTTCTTCATCTTCTTTTCCTTTCATTACACATTTACATTTTAAATTATGTTTTGTTGTACGGACTAAGTGTATTAAGTAAGAATGTACTAAATAAACAGTAACATAAATGTATAACTAGAAAACTGAAATAAAACACACATACAACAACACACAAGAAGACAAGGGAAAGACATTTACCTCTCAAATCTGTTTATTTAACCTGATACGTATAAATAAGTATAGAATATTTTGGACAAATTTTATATTTATTTCGAACGAACGAAAAAATACTCAAACAGAGTTACTTTCTAATTAACTGCACGGATGGTGTAATGGTGTAAGGAGTCGCCTCGTTACTTTGTACCGTGGGAGTGTTGTGGATTCGGTCGTCACAAGGGTCAATTCGTTACGTGATACAAAAATTATTGTTCTGAATGTTGGAGAATCACTAATTCATAAACCGCAAGATTAGGGTAAGATATGTAATAAAATATTTAGAATTTTTCAAAGACAAACTTGCAACTCACTTTATTATTTACTAGCTGAGCCCCGCGGTGTTACCCGTATTTGTAGTTGTAACCGCGAGCAAAGCCGCGGGGCAAAAGCAGTCTAAAAAAAGTAGCCTAAGTTACTCCTTATATAATCAGCTATCTACCAGTGAAAATCCGTCCAGCTATTCAAGAGATTACCCGGAACAAACAGACAGACAAAAATTATAAAAAAAATTATTGTATCGTGTTTACATACATGTACATTTGTATAGAGTATAGATTTGCTCATTCTAATCGCAAACAACTTGTTGTAACCTCGGTTATTCACAATACTAACCTGTATTCTTCATAATTATGTTTGTTAGGTTATTTTTTTCATTTAATTACCTGCCTCGGTGGCATAGTGGTAGTGTTCATCATCAGTTGTCTTGTATATACAATAACAAATATTTCTGACATCTAACACACAACGCCGTCTAATCCCAAGCTAAGCAGAATTTGTATTATTGCTTAGTTTAGGACTTAAAGGCATTGTATGTTAGATGTCCAAAATATTGATATATTTTCTTATTTATTTTACAGTGATACACTACATACATTTACAGTNTAAACAGTGATAATCGTTTTTCTGAGTGTTCAGTCTTTTGCGACTTTAGACATTTAAAAAACAAAGTTATCAAGAGTTTTTATTCAGTTTGTTACGCCTCCTTGACTATCACATTAAAATTATTTAAGCGTCCTCATTAATGTATACTTTTCCAACCGTTTAACCTCACATATATTGAGACAATACCGATTATAGCGTACTTCTTATGTAAGTAAATAACGATTTGATATTTCTAATTTTAGTCTATCTTTGACATTTAATACATCGGTTGATAGAATATAACTAATTTTTTTGTGACTTTTAGTTAATTTTAAAGAGATTTCAAACAACTTATTAAGTAGCAATGTCCTACATTATAGCTCTTAATCTTTAATCCGCTACATCTTAAAACTTCATCTTAATAATTAATTAAATATTCAAAATATATGAGGTGTCGATCCATAAATTATTATGTATTATTTAAGTATGGCGTCAGTCGTACGCTTGCTCAGCCGGCGCTGTTATTACAAACAATAGACCACTGCATAACTTCTATTTCGTTTGTAAAATAGCTTTTTTAATAAAAAAAAAAGTGCGTGCGTACAAAGTACACATGTCAGAAGTGAAACTTCTTAGCTCTCTCCCACCTCTCGCTCCATGTCACTGTGCGTGATACGACAATCCCTCTATCTTACTTTTTCTCTCGATCTTTCTCACTTGCTTGCTCCGTACTCTAACTCCATCGCTAGTTGCTTCATGCTACGTTCGCCCTGTCTTACTCTCTCTCAATCGGTCTCGATCGCTCTCTCTCTCTTTTTCGACACTTCCGTTGCGTACTTGCATGACATTACATTTGTAAAAATTTTACCCTCATGCGTCTAAAGAAGTTTCACTTCAAAAAAATTAAAACTGTATTTTAGGCTTTAGGCTTAGAAATTAGAATTCAAAGATAATATGATGAGTTTACTCGGATTCCAAATCCCATGATTTTTATTGCCTTGCTAAAAATTACGTGAAACGTTTTAGATGTTTTTAAAAAGATTACGAATTTATACTCCTAAAGATTTTTATTTTTGAATTAGCCTAAGTTTTAACAAAATAAATAATTCACCACGATTTATGTTTTCCAGATTCAGGGCAACCGGCTGTGACTCCGCTGCAGGGTCCAATACTCCTGCGCAACGGTTCAGTGCCTGTTGTGCCACTCACATCGTACCGAACGACTAACAACGGCTCCTACTACCAAATACCTGTAAGACCAACTCACTTTATATCTTTTAAGAGATTATAGTACTCGGAAGCATATTTCACTTAGAATATTGTGAAGGAGAAAGTTTGAATGAATTATTTTCACTCAAAAAGAGCTAAACGAAGCTGGATGACATGTAACAAAGATAGGTTACATTCTTGATTAACACATAAGTTACTTATTTATCTCTAAAAATATAGTGAGATAAGCGATGTACAATAACAACCGCGGGTAACATCGCGATGTGCATCACCTATTTATACAAAACGGTAGAAATGTAACCGCCTGGCAATGTCTATTTTTAACAGATAGGTACAACAGTATTCTTTATTTCGCTCATTTACTAATAGGGTCATAGCATGACAGCGTGAATAGCACCTCAAATTGTTCGCCATTATAATGTTTACATTCCGCCCACGTTGTAAAAAAATATGAATGAGTTACATGCTTGTACCTTTAATATGATTAAAAACTACCTGCTAAATACTACCATATGAGTAATATTATTCTTACTACTGGCAATATGTTATACAAGTATGAATATGTTTATACTTTTATAAATGTAACTATGGCCTCCAGTACAGTAATACTATTTAAAGGCTGTAAAGTGTATTTTCAATTCTTAATACTTTCCGTATCGCACGCTACCTCTTTCTATCAGGTACATGACGGAGCAATATTCGCTGTTCAAACCTCTCCAGATAACAAAATATCGTGTGCCTTTGAGACACCTTCTGTATCATGTCTTATTCAGTAACCTAAATGTGGATGAATTCTTTTAGCCCCTCTTTGTTAATATGTTACTATTCAGTACAAGGTTTAAAACCTTTTTGAAAAATGAATAGTCATTTTTTCTTTGTGTTAAAGTTCTTCAGTAGGAAAATGATTTGTCTGTTTTTATATAGTCACGTGATTTTATTATTTACATTCTATTATAAATATATATATTTTACATTTATACACAATATAAATGATAGTTTTGAACTAGAGTTATTATAGTAGTATACGTAGTGTGTTCAAAAAGTATCGCGAATTTTGTGTATTTTCAAAAATTATTTATTTATTCGTGAATATCTATTTTGTCCCCTTCAAAGTAATCCCACTGGGATACTTTATATTTTTCGTACATTAACGTGTCCCCTTTCCACTACCTTTACAAATAAATCTACGGTAACTTAAATCGGTCATTATTTTATGTCTTTGTTAACATTTAGAAGAAAGGTCTTGAAAAGTATAGTCAATGATAATTATGACGTCAGGTAGCCAACAATTTCATGATTACAATAAGGAAATGCTCTTAGCATTTAATTACCTGCACACATTATGCCGTAAATGCTTATCTTCATTTACTTAAATACTAAATGCAGTACAATCTTCAATAGGGTATATTAAGAGGAAGGTGACTAAGATACCCAGAGGTCAACTCACAGCCCAAACTGCTTAACCTAGAATCCTGAAATTTTGCATGTAGGTTCTTTACATGACGTAAGTGAGCACTAAGAAAGGAATTTTGGGAATGTCACCCCTAAGGGGTAAAATAGGGGATGAAAATATCTACTTATCCGCGAGCGAAACAGCGGGTAAAAGCAAGTCTTTCTTATACGATACTTGTTGATCTCACAAGTTAGGTAAATCAGTTAATTACAATTAAAATTCAAAGCTCAGACAAACTGTTTAGCTCAGATTTTTAAAACTGAAATATAGCTTTTATATGAATGCATGTCTAAGATACTTATACGTCACTCGCAAATATTATATAAATCTCAAAATTATTATTCAATGACATGAAAAGACGTCCTTCATCCGTACATCGAAATGTTAAATTATGATCTTGACTTTGTCCAACAGTGTACATGCTAAAGTTGTTGAACATCCATGACGATGTTAGACCACACTCTGTGTTCTAAACAAACGAAAATTTGTTGAAGCTAGGTTAAGCAAACGTGCATTATTTGAGTAAAGTCGAGATAAGTGAGTGTTTGTCACGTTTGCGAAGGCTCAAGACAAACAATTTGTTGCTTAATGAGCAAATGTAGTTACTCTAAGTTTCGTCCTACCATTTTTCTGCATTATAGATGTCAATTTAAAACTTCGCGTTTCTATTGCGTTGCAAGAAGAGAAATCTTCTTAGTTCATAACGTAAAAAAATCAAACAGCAATAAACGTAACGAAATATGTTTATACCTTTATTTGCTCAAATTAACTAATTATGTGCTTACATTTAACATTCTACAAATATCTTTGTAACCATTTATTGCTAGCTTTACCATGTTTGGTTTAAAAGAAATATCTTTGGGTTTACTTAAAAGTGGAATAGTATGGTTAGCATATCTAACAAAAAGTAACGTACAAATATAATACTCTTATATACAATCATTAATATGTTTCAATCTTTTTCTCAATTCTCTTCAGACGTTGTGTTTCGGTAAAATCATATTTTGGCAGCTCAGAACGCAGCCAAGTGACTATGTTGTCGGTGGTAGCCGTCAGGTCCTCCTGCATGGAGGTGTTCGGGTACGCAGGGCACGATGCAAGGTCGAACCACGTGGGATATCGTTTCTACCTCCTCCTGAACGGTCACGTAATTTATGGCGAGGCGTTAGACATAAGGGCTCGAGTAAGACATACTTTCTCTCTACAATTTGCACCTTGTTTGAAACGGGTCCAAGGTCAATGGGCCGACACTTCTTGCAAAACTCCTGCGACTCTTTAGTCATTACCTCAATTAAAACACATAATGAGTATGACAAGATTTTGTACGTCATATCCTACGTAACAAACTCAAACTTTATTTTATTTTATCGCCTTAAAAAATGAAGACAGTTTTAGACAGTTTTTACAGTTTACTTTTAACACATTTTAAGAGTTTGTATTTACTTTACCATGTCCTTTATCGTATGAAATTTTACAAGTAGGTAGATATATGTATGTAAGTCGAAATAGTGAGACGGAACGGCGTCAAAGATTGCATTGTCTTTTTTGAATAAATGAATTCAAAAGACGTTATTATACTTGCTAAATGTTGAATTATTCATACTCCGACTGCATGGATTTGCGCGAAAGCATTCATGTTAAGGATAAATTGGTTTATCATTTTCTTCAATTCTTGGAAAAACATGAAAGTCGTGCAACGCCTTACTAGAATGCTTGGACCTGTAAAAAAGGCAAAGTTTTAAACGTTTGCTTTTGTTTTTTAAATGTAATATTGACTAACGACCTCTGAGTGCTGTATATTACTGCTACGATGTCTGTATTTGGTTCTGGATGATTAGTGGTTAAATATGAACATAAATGATTTTGATTCTTCTTATGAATATATTTTCTAATCAATTACAGACGTAATATATAAAATTAATATTTATTGTTATAACTTGTTTTTGTTGCCAAAAGTATTGTTGATATTTATTTAATACTGCGGTTACTAGGGTTTTTTATTTTAGTATTTTACTTGAAACCCTACAGGCCGTCATCCCACCGGGGCTTGCAGCAGGGTGGTATGTCTAATTACATACACATTATAAATAAACTACATCCTAAGAGAAAACAAATGATCGAGCTCATCACCTAATTATTTGTTCTGGTGGGAATCAAACTCACGAACTCTGGCTCAATCAGGGTCACAAATTGCTAGATCAACAGGCCAGTCAAACACGGAATAAATAATTGTATAATATCATATAAAATTAGTCATAATTCATAGCCCCAGGTTCAACAGTTAGGATTACTATCTACTAAATACTAAAATATTATAATCACTTACCTCGATGTTAGAAACAGGGACGGCTTTACCAATACGTAAAAAGTGAGGTGCACACTGGCGCAATAGTGATAGGGCCGCCGCAATTTTAATTAATCTGCGCGCTTAAGAATGGCGCTACGCTTATTAAAGGACAATAGAGTACTGATTGCAAACGGGCGCTTCACGGGCTAGAGACGCCTCTGGTCAGAAATTTTTAGGTACAAATACAATGTTTACTACAAAACAGTGTGATCTACTGATATGTTTAAAATGTACACTTTGTGAAACATTGGAACGAGCCCAGGTACAGCATAGTGATATCGCGTTTTATAAATTACTATATAAAACGCGTAACCTCGTTACCGTTACGTTACGTAACCAATTACCTATAAGTTATATGTCTGTATAACCTTACACTATAGTGTATTATACATATATAGTATTATACAGAGAGATCAAATTAATTTGTCATGGAAAAAGTTATAGTGAGTCAACCTTAAAAGATAGACATATGCTGTCTCACACTATTTTCAGAACTTTCAAACAAATCTTTTCTACATTATTTTTCCGAAACTTTAACCGTTTGCACTGCGCACGCAATAGAACCTCTAAAGAGGCATACTTTTTTACCGTTTTTGTATTTAACATTTTTCATTGTTTCTGTGCTTTTGATCATAGCATTCCTCGATAACTGAGCAATCCAACACTGAAGAAATTCAAATCAGATCAGTAGTTCTGAAACGCGTTTGTTAGCGCGTTAGACCAAAGAAATAAACAAACTAATAAACATGCAAATATAATTGCTGTCCATGATAACAGATATCTATAAATGTCAGTGTCCATGAAAATATTTGTGAACCACGTTTGAAATCTAATATATTGTGTGAAGAATAAATACATGTAGGTATTGGCCAAAACTTATTTTTCTTAAAATTTGCAAACTTGTACCTACTAGGCACACTTTAATATCGTGGATAGCACTTCTAATACCTAATTTTGTTTATCAAACTCATATTTTTTAGTTATTCTAATAATAAATCAAAACGAGTGATTTTTATTTATTAGCCGACTGCAAAAGAAGGAGGGTTATGTTTTTCGGGTATAAATATGTATATATAAATACTTGTTTGGCACGCCCTAGAGCCTAAACGGCTTGTCGTGTCTTTATATGAGTGGTGTCAACAGATTCGTCTTAACCATGAGAGTGGCACTGTGTACGTCAAAATAAAAATAAATCAAAACAAAAAATGTAACCAGTCGGTTTTTTTTAATAACTCATTATTTGTTTACTTTGCTAAAGAAAAACTCAGCAAAGCAGTATTAGAGGTTAAACTTCAACTGTTTATTGTTATAAAGTAAAGTAATTACGTAATTAGTCCGTTTTGTGGCGGGTAAGAACACGAAGAGTCACATCCACTTTTCATCTTGTGAGTATCGTAAGAGGTGACTAAGGCAGTTAACTATGCAGGACAACATCACAAAGAAAAAACTTAAAATCACGAAGCCGCTGAACTCCTTGAACCTCTGCAGCTAGGAAGAGATATCGCCTCTATGGCAGTGATCTATCACCTGTATCATGGAGAGTGTTTTGAAGAACTCTTCTAACTGGTCCACCCTGTTCCTTCCCTTACAGGACAATACATGCTAGCCTTCGAAGTGACTGTTTTAGAATGGCAAACATACACTCTAAACACAACGTTTCGGTTCTTCCTTCTTGTGACGAGCGATCAAAACATGGAACTCACTACCACCGCACGTGTTTCCCTGCCATTATGATCCGGGTACTTTAAGCAGGGCGTGATAAAGCATCTCTCTAGGCCGCATTTCTTCTCTTTCTTTTTTTCTCTTGCATTGCAGGGTGGTAGTGTTAACATCTATCCATGTGACCTTTGTACTTCATTGTCCCCATTTTTTTTACAATAAGAATTTATACCTTATAATAACGCAACTAATTTTTAATGACGAAATATCTCTTAAACTATAACTTAGTGCCAGACGTTTTATCACCTTGTATCTACATATCGACATCTTTTTCTAGAGAGCTTAGTTGCCTTCACCGTCCCTAGATTTGACAATGCGAGGTTGAGTAATGAGTTATTTGCTTTCAATGACTATTAAGTGATTTCGGCATATAACGTCTATTTTATTAAGTTAGACTTATAAGCAAATAAAACTTATTAGACGCGTAGTCCAGCCATATTTCCGATAATGCTATTATTTATTCGTCACCTTATTAGAATTGCGGCGGCGTAGGCACACAGAAGCGTCCGATCTAACCACACTGACTCATGGGCGTGGGCTCCCTTGATAAAATGTTAAACGTGACAGATTTATTTGATTCACGACAATATTGTTGTAATAATTTATACTCCTATTTACCTTAAACAACAGCTATCGGAGCGTTCACCTCACCTTTACCGTGAAGTAAACTCGATATAAAGATGTCTAGACGAGAAGCTTCTCTATTTTATGTAAGTGCGCGATTTTTATGTAGTTGTTTAATCGAGTCTTTAAGTATTCGTCCTGATGATATTCATGATAAAAAATATCAAAAAAGTTGAATGACATAAAATGGGGACCGTCTTTCGAAAAAACAAAAAAGATTTCCCAGAAGACTGTTCTAAGACGATCACAGTGAAGACACGGTCTTATAATCTATGAATTATAAATTTATATTTAGGTGTTGAATTATATTATTATACCAAATTTTCAGTTACAACTGTAAGAAAAACGAAAAGGGTACGGTTAAACAATAAGTACTCTTCATTGAGCGATACTTCTAGTTGTTTTAGCTTTTTTACATTTCGTATTACAGTTCTTATCTGCGTAGTTTTAGTCCGAGGCTGATTACCAGGCGCCACCATGCCGTTCGGTCGTATTGTGCATCGAATCACCGGAGCTTAGCTATAATCATTTTATTTCTGTCTAACCGAGAGCCGCTTTATATTTAAACTACTAAAACCGAAATTAATAACCTCACCAGGGCCGGGACTTGTGGTATGTTAGAATCTAGTAAACTAAAACCACACAGTGTTCTGTTGTAACTGATACTACTGCGTGAAATTACTGAGAATACCTATAGACTTAGGCTGATTGACAAGCACGCGACCTTTGCCGACTGTCTCAGGTCCTATTACAGTGAAGGTACCAGTTTGCCCGCCCCTTTACGTCTCATACATGTTCATTATAGATCAAACCGTGCTTTTCAGTACCTGGAGCATCTACGGTAGGACGAAAGATCGTGTCGTCTCCCGACCCCGTTCCGCTACCTATCATCGCATTATGCGAATGAGGCAGTCAGTAGACACAAGGTGACAATTATTATAGTTAAAATTATTATTTCACAGAAAATCATTTCTACGTATCTGCAAACTCTTGCATTCCATACGTGTGAAGTTTCTGTGACTTATGATGAGTATCTTAGTGCTTCATTTTAAAAATGCTAATGATGTCTGTGTTGATTAATGACTATAGGTGTAGGCGGTCTTCTTTTGTTACAGCCACTTTCACTTACTTTATATCCATGACTACTATTTCCAGCTATGTAACATGTTGCAAAAGCGCATAGGCATTTCCTCTCAGGCGTAATGTTTGCCCTTATATTTAAAAAGATAATCGAGGTAATGCTAGACTTGGTAGAAAGAACAATTTAAAACCGCTAGTTTTTAAGACATAACGTATCTATAGTGTCATAAGTAGTATCGGAGACTTAAGTATCGTAGTTTAATTTTTACATGACTTTTAGAAGTAGGTTATTTTTGAACTGTAGGGTGACATTTCTAAGACCTACCTACTGGAGTATTGTTATTAATTATGAACAGTTAAAGTTTAAGGTCAAGTGCTTCAATTAAGGGTGAAAGATTCCGATGAATTGAGAACCTCCTCCTTTTTTTAAATTGTTTAATAAGAAGAATAAAGTTGAGGGTACCTTAGACCGTGTCATTTAACCTCGGCCATGCAGATGCTGTACTGTTGATAATGCTTGGATCTTACTATTGGAGATAAATGAGACTGTGAGGTGAATTTAATGAATTCTAAGTCTTTATAGCTAGACTTGTATCTTCTGAATTTTACGTCATAATATCTTCAAAGCATTACATCTTTGGCTACTTTTTACGATACCAGGATTGCTTGGCTAGAGTTTAAACTTCATAATTAGTTAAAAAAACAACGCACAATATTGTAACAATATAATTAAGTGTGCTTTAAAAATAAATTTAAACTTAAATTTCAATAATGTACACCTTTGATGATGACATGAACTTATATTGGGTAAAATGTAAAAGTTGTTTTATAATTATGCATCTTGCTCAACGCAAATGTGAACTCAAAAAAATTGGTTTTTTGATATAATATGAGAAGATAATAGAGAATAATGAATAAAATTAACTCTTTACAAATTCTACTAGCAATTGTAGATATCCACCCATCCAACAACTGCTTCTCCTGCCCAGCTATTTAGTTGACCTATATAAAAAAGAAATAACTTCATTGAATCACCTAGCAAGTTTTATTTAAAACTGCTATTCTATTGAAACGATATTCAATATTACCCAATCGTGAATGTTCACACGAACGCATGCACATTTAAAATTTGTGAGACCGAAGTAAACGAACTACGCGTGAGTCACATCAAATGTCATTCTTTGGAACGTGATTGGCATGGACTGTTAACAAGGTGCTCGTGAGCGCTTAAATATTGTGAATAATTGGTCAGATTTGGTCACAATCACTAAACATAAAGTGACTAAGACTCAAAGGCCTTCCTCCTTTTAGTGGACGACAATAGGCTAATGTTAAGAATGATGAAGGCTATTTGAGAAGAAGACGGCAATTTCTGTCCCTTGGGATTGGTTTACAGCTGGCATCTTAGTTTGTCTTCACTCCACACACTTCTGCAAGTTAAAAACGACTTTAGATATATTAATTAAAACATGTGTGTGGATCATCTACTCTAGATTTTAGGTACTAATGATTATTTTAAGCCCACTTATTTTAACAACCTTGGTTACAGAAGACTGTAGAAATTTACATTAATATATTAGAAGCGGCATATATATATATATATATATATATTTACCTTTATTAGTATATATATATATATATTATTTTTTTATCTATTTATTCAGATAATCCTTTTTTTAAGTTAACGTTAACATCATAATATTTGTGACTTTAATGAGCAACTATTTAAAAAAATAATTAAGAGTCCATTAACATCCTTGTCAGTTTTGTGCCATGCGAACTATTGATCAATATAGCTCTTCAATTTGGCAGTTTCTTGGTAACTAACAGACACTAACAGTAATCAAAGTAAGTAAAGTAAGTAAATAAAATGAATGTATATACACAAAAATGTATGTACGCGTAATTTTCGATCGACTTTACCAAATTGAATAATTCTTTTTTTGGGTGTTCATTAGTTTCAGGACCAGGTTTGTATAAAAAAATAAAAGAAAGAGGTGTTACATTTTCTTAGTCCTGCAAGAAGTTAGCACAGGCTTACTAAAATAAGTTTTTCACGAAAATGAATATGGCGGTACAAAGTTCGCCGGGTCAGCTAGTTTCTGAATAAAATTAGAATGTAAGGTATTTTAAATAATTATATTTTAAACGCACACACGGTGTACGTTACAATTTTTCAAAACCTTTTATGCCTAAAAACGTAAGTAAATTTTTAGTCACATCGCATACGAAATAAACTGGGTTTTCAGTATCGCTTTATACGGTAATTAATAATGGCCTCTATTATGTAGGAAGTCGGTTTAAATATAAAGGTCATGCGTTATCAAATTAATTACTCAGCCAATTCTGAAATGAATTGTTCACTTTTTTTTCTAGCTAATACATTAAAAATCGTTAAATGGATAATAAAACAAAAATAAAGAACATCAAAATATATTTTTGCTGGCGTCACTTAAAAATAAAAGACAGATATGACTTGTTTCATCGATTAAGGTCCTACATATTGCAATCCTTTAAAAATAAACTAAGTCTAATCAAAATTTGATATGACAAAATTCCAGATAAGTTAGTTTCATATATTCAAAAGCTGGAATATTTTTTTGCTTACGATTTCTTACGTCAGTGTCCGAAGTGTTCTAAGTAAGGGAACCACACATCAGCAGCATTTAACAGTCCACTGTTGGGCATAGGCCTTAACTTAAAAAGGAGGTTTTATCTTACTACACCACGTTAACCAGAAGGGTTGTTATAGGGTATATACATAAACTGTATAATCATAAATAATGTATTGTAATAATCCAGTACAAACAGATTTATATCGATAATAACCGATTTTAAATAAAACACATAAAAATTACCTTCTAATATTTTAGTACCTCTATTATTTTGTATGTCCGATGACACAATAGCGTTGCCGGCCTTTGTGGGATGGGGAGAGTGATGGGAGAACAGGTTGGGGTATGGGCCTCCGGTATCTTTATTTTATTTTTTTTATTTTTTTTTTTTTATTTATTTTTATTATTACATTACATATACTATTTAGTAACATGTTAAATAATAATACCTACCATTCTCAAACTAAACTTTATTTATTATTAACATTGTAACACTGACCAGCGTGGCATAGTAAGTCAAAACCTACTTGATAAGGAAAGGCGCTCATAGCCCAGTTGCACTCGTTGATTAGAAACAATCACCGAGGGCTTTATGTAAATATATGGCCTTAATCATAGCTCACAGGATTAGCAAGCTGAAGTGGCAGTGGGCTGGCCACATTTGCCGAAGAACCGATAACCGTTGGGGTAAACGAGTTCTTGAGTGGAGACCGCGTCTCGGCAAACGTAGTGTAGGACGTCCACAAGCCAGGTGGAGCGATGATTTGCGCAAGACGGCTGGCAGGAGCTGAATGCGAGAAGCCATAGATCGAACTAAGTGGCGTGAAATTGGAGAGGCCTATGTCCAGCAGTGGACTGCGATAGGCTGATGATGATGATGATGATGATTAGTCTGTTAAAGTGATATGATACGATATGGTAGTAATGCTATACGTAATGTAGCCTAACGTAAAAATTTTAGAGTACTAGTACGTCCTATATTTCACTCATTATTGAGCTTCAGCCACTAATTTTGGCACAGTTAATTTCACGTAGTTACTTTAGATACTTCTATTAAATTCAGTACCATCCATGCCAAGCCATAAAGTTCTACTAGTCACACTTGAGGATTCGTGCTCTGTAATAAAAAAATATTCGTTTAGAATTGTAAATAAACGTGTCACACTAAAGGAAGTAGATTTGTGTAGATAGATTTATTATCATTCATACCGCACTGATTGATATCATTTAAAATTTGCCGTAAATATATTTAATGTTTGTAAAGAATATAAACCTGTACACAGTATTATTCTAAACGAGAACACGTTGGTTCAATAAGACTTCAATCCCGAATTGGACAAGTCATCATGTCATGTAAACTGAAGATGTTGTAACTGTAATAATCACACTTCCCATGAAAAACTATCGTTTTGGTAGTAGATCTATTATACTCAAAATGAATAAATTTATCGCATAATGAGAGATCCGTTATAAATTTGTAAAGAATAAACCTTCTTTCTACAAAGAGATGCCTGTGTCCGGTAGTGGACTATGATGATATCATCTTTTTAGGCTTTATTATTCCCAAGATTGATTGAGGTCGGCTACTAGTTCAATCGGTTTTAGAGCTTAAAAGCTACTAGCATCGGACCTCCGCAACATTGAGGGTGAATCGAATTCGAAGGTTGAACTAGTTTTTAGTATATTTCTCAGAGGGTATTGGCGGTCAGAGCCTTACGTGGATACCGCACGGTGTCGACCGAGGCGACGTGGGCCTTGGCCGGAACACCCCCGTGGGATTTGGAGGCGGAAGTGCTCGCCGAAGTTTATCGACGGGTGGCTGATTTCCGGGCGGAGAGTGGCCTCCGCCCGAAGAGGTATACGAGTGGCACGAAGCCGCCCATCGAGCCACAATAGTTCGGTGGTCGTCGTGGCTGGAGGCTCCACTTGCTAACTTCGCCACCGCAGGGCTCTCGTCCTCGAGTGGGCAGGGCGGCAGCACGGGAGCCTTTCCTTCCGACTTACGCAGGTGCTTTCCGGGCATGGTTGCTTTGGGAAGTATCTGCACTCGGTCGCCAGGAGGGAATTGAGTCCCGCCTACCACTGCAGTGAAGACTCGGCCCAGCACACACTGGCGGTGTGCCCCCATTGGGCGCCGCAGCGCCGGGCGCTCACTGCAGTCAACGGAGGAGATCTCTCGCTACTGGCCGTCGTACGCTCCATGGCCGGTGGCGAGAGCAGTTTTGCCGCGGTCGCGACCTTCTGCGAGGAATCATCTCCTCTCGGGCCGGATCCGCCGCCGGCGAACCGGGCGGCGAAGGCGCGCTTGCCAGCGCCTCATGCCGCGCTGAGTTGGCTGCGGATGGGCGGGACGGGTTTTCCCCTCCATCCGCTTCACAGGCCAGCCGCGACGGGGCGATGAGGGATCCCAATGGCGTAAGAAAGCGGTTTCCGGGTCCCTCCCGTCTCAGGCGCTGAGTGACACACTGTGTAGTTTTAGTCGGTTCGATTCCGATACACCGCTTCGCCGCTAACCCAGGTGGGGTGAAGGCCCGAGGGGGTTTCCATTCCAACGAATCCAAAATTGTCTCATTACTGACACGATTAACTGTATTTTATAAATATCTAAATATTAATATATATTTAACATTTATAAACTCGGTCTGTCTAAAGAGCGTCAGATGAACATTGGCTTAGTGTAGTACTAGATAAATATAATATGATAAATAAATTCAAATACCGAAATGGCAAATCGATTATCAAAAATCATTAAATGTAAATGATGAAACGGAACGTGACATGAATTCGTGTTAACCATCCTGTCAAAGAATTTGTTTGTCTTATTAGATGGCGCCATGTACTGCATTAGTAATATAGTTTGAAATTACTTATGCATTTTCAATTTCAAAGAATCGATTTGATTGGTTCTTTACAGAATTAGAATGCCAATTAAGAAATGTTATACATAAAAAAGTTGCTATACACATTTGAACCGTCTAAATGTTTAAATTACGTACGTTCTTATCACCATCTTGTTCGGTTATCTACATCTACATATATATTAATATGAAAAACAAAAACTTTGTACCCCTTTATGCCATTATGCGAACGTTAGAGTATAATATTTTCTATAATATTCACTTGTACTTATTTCACTATTTTAGTTATATATTTTTACACCTGACCGGTTTCACTTTATGGCATCATGAAAGATCAACCAATCAAATGATGATGACCACTACTCTTGGATTCAGCTTATGCTTTCCACAAGGCTAAGTAGGGTCACTTTGGCAGGTCCATACATAAGAAATAATAATTAAAGAAGTGTATTAGACGTATTATATGAGTTTATAAAAATACTAGTAATTTGGGTCACAGATTTTAGAGTACTAAAACTCTTGGATTTGGGAATTTTAATAGTTCATTTTTGTGGTAAATAAAGTTCAGCACCAAGGTCACATTAAACTATCTTTCCTTTCATATGATGAGATAATATAAAATAAAAATAATGAAGCAAAAGTTTATTTCAGTTTGCGTAATTTTAATTTTCATTACATTCACACGTTTTTATCACCCGTCATCATTATTCGTCTAACATACTGTCAAAAACATAAATGTGATTATTTTTCTCAACAATTATATCTCTGCAATTCTCGGTGATCGTATATGGACAAATCATGAGTTAACAAATTCAAATTCAATTTTCATTGTCAAGTCGATTTACATTACTCTACGAACGAAACCTGTATTTTCAATCTCAATTTTCATTATTTTAAGTAAACAAATAGTTTGGTGTGCCTTAGGGGAGGCCTATATCCAGCTGTGGACGGGTTGATGATGATAATGATAATGAAACAACAAGAAAAAGTTGAAAAAATAAATATAATCCGACTACGTTAATTTTTTTGATTAAATTACATAGCCGATCCATTCTTTCTTTTTTCTTTTTTTAAAAAAGACAACTCCCGCATTAAGAATATGCATTCCTGTGTCATGGGGATCTTTACAACCATACATGAAACAGAACAAAGTACATCCAGACTTAGAACAACAATTTATGGATCACACAAAGTGTTGTCCCATGTAAGATTTAAACCCACAACACTTGGCGCAGCAGAAAGCGGTGTGGCGACCACTGAAACCACTAGACCAACCGTGTAGACATTACTACGAATCTATCGACACTTCAAAAACTTATGTGCGAACGTGGGTTTTTATCCTTAGCGTCGCTTCCGAGTATGCCCTAATATTTATGTATCGTATTATTTCCATTCATCACATCGCCGTCGCTTGAGGGGGACGCTCTATCATTTGACTTACTCATCTCTCTGGTTTCACAAGGAGTTAAAAATTTTTGGCTCGAGTTTTACGGTCGGTTGCCACCGTTGACCTCAAAGAGGCTCTTCCACCGCCATCCCTTCTGGGCACCCCAACCAAGACACACAGCACTGACCGCAGCCTCTAAGCCTATGGCAGGGGTTTGGTGTCGAAGTATCCATCTCCAGTCTGCTGGTCCGCGAGATGTTTTTTATTTCCTTCACACCCGGTATTAATTCCGAGCGTTTCCCTATCCGCGACACATCGCCCCGCCGCAAACCCCGGTGGGGTAAAAGCCTGATTCCACACGTAAAAGAAAAGGCAGGCAGTTGTCCTGGGTAGTTTGTTTCCTTAGTCGCCTTGTATGATACTCACGGGATGAATACACATGGTGACATTCCGATTTCTTAAACTTTTACCTACCTATCTTATGTTATATTATTAAAATGACCCTCTAAATGAGGAATAACCACGATTAAAGAAGAACAAGAAAGAAAAAATAAAGAGAAAGAAAGAAGAAAAGAATATTGTTAAATACATCCTTGTGAGCGAAACTACGATCAAAAATAGTACTTATTTAGGTTGTGCAATAATCTTAAGATTTGTTGTGTAACGACTTTGTAGTTGTGTGTTCACATATAAACATTATTTTGTTGTTCAACTTATTTTGTTTTGACCTTAATAAGATCGTTAACCGACATTCAAATGATAAATCTTAGAATTACCGTGACAATTAAAAAAATAGTTAATAACGTTTTGTTCTTTATGTCTTATCGTAAACCTTCGGCAAATGAAATTAAAGGCTACATCTATGAACTTTCAAACGCTCCGTGAAATGTAATCGATTGAACTTTACGTCTAATACATATTCTACAAAATTATGGCGCCTCGAGACGGGCGCCTAGCTTCTGTTTCATTTTTTGCTTTAAAATGTAAATATATATGTAAATTTATTTCGTTGCGTGCAAGGTTATTGACACAGTTGCGTCTTAAATATGTTGGATAGCTTTTAGATTGCTAAATAACTGCTTACTAAATTAATGACACGATCTAGTTTCCAATTTTATATTTCGCAATCAAAATTAGCTTAGCTATAAATCACTTCAATATGCATCCATGATGCATTTTTTTACATTTTAAAATGATATAGTACGTATTCTCAAACAGATTATTCAATATTCTGAACAAGTGCGTGTTTTGTAGCGAGTGCTATTTTGAATCTAAATGAGTGTTTTATGTCAGTCACATTTTATGCATAAACTAGAATAACAATAGCGAATTGCAAAATTAAAATATATTTTACTTGGCAAGCCTGTTGGACTTACATTTTTATGACAATTTACGTGTCGTGGAAAAAAAAGCAAATATATAGGTACTATACAGTTATCGCCGGACGTATCTGTAGAACCTGAGTCACTATATAGTCGGACAGAGTTTAAAGTGTTTTTTGTTTATTGTTTTTGTTTTTGAAATCTGTTCAGTTAATTAGTACGCGCTGTAGTAGCAGGACGTATTAATTAAACAATAACACCGTACCGGACATGGATTGGTTCACCTTAAATGTGAGTTAATTTGTTTTTTTTTGTAATTTGGGGAATACCCTACGGTAGACAGCTTCGTCATGTCCTATGGTTATGTGACTATTTAATATAAGATTAAAATATTTGTGTTTCGAAATTTCGAATGTGCAAAGTGGAATTTTTTTATCAAAAGTAAGGTGAACTTTAAAGTTTTTATAAATATATATTGTATTTGATTTATGAAAAAAATATCCATGTTGTTGAAAAAACAAGATTTAGATATTTCTATTAGTGTAGTGCCTATTTTAAATAACTGTGCTACAGTTTTCTCATTGTTTCAGTAGTTACATATAATAAGATGAAACTACTCACTAATAGTAATAGTTTACTTGACAGCTTATGTCTACTAAAAACTGACAGTTTCTTTTGGTAACGTTGAATCGACAACACAGTTCATAAAACAGAGATACCTAACTAGCTACCTATGTCCATTCATAATTTACTTACAAATTTTATTAACTTGAAACCCGCCGAAACTAAAACCTGGTTACGCCCGTGCTATGTACAGATACATATAATACTTAGTTAAGTTATATGTAGTTATATATACGAACATGAATAACATAGATATAAATGTCATCCTAGCTGCGTGTTCCAAATTTTTATTTTGTAAACTCTTTTAAAGTTACGTTCAGTTAAACAAATAACAAATGGAAACAGTCACCTAATAGGTAAGGAAAGTACAGACAGCTCTGACTCCGAAACTTTTTGAAGACTGTACAAGCTGTTGGTCCGACTAGGGAAACAAACTCGTTGGAGGCGGAAGTGCTCGCCGAAGTTTATCGACGGGTGGCTGAATTCCGGGCGGAGAGTGGCATTCGCCCTCCGCCCGAAGAGGTACGCGAGTGGCGTGAAGCCGCCCGTCGAGCCACGATGGCTCGTTGGTCTTCGCGGCTGGAGGCTCCACGTGCTGGCTTCGCCACCGTGGAGGCGCTCCAGCCGGTCATCCTCGAGTGGGCAGTGCGGCAGCATGGGACCCTTTCCTTCCGACTGACGCAGGTGCTTTCCGGGCACGGTGGCTTCGGGAAGTACCTGCACT
>PKRV01000125.1:2631825-2759799 GCA_003709505.1 Hyphantria cunea
TGAGTGTGACCGCGGATGGGCGGGACGGGTTTTCCCCCCCATCCGCTTCACAGGCCAACCGCGAGGGGGCGACGTTACGCGTGTGCCGTACGTCGCCTTAATTGAGAGTTTACCATTAGACGACGGAGCTCGCTTCAGTGCGGGCAGGCGCTGGGAGGGGTCCGGATGGCGTAAGAAAGCGGTTCCCGGATCTCTCCCGTGTCAGGCGCAGAGTGGCACACCGTGGTGGTTTAGTGGGTAGTCTGGTGAGTCAGTCAGGAGTCCCACACAAAGCGAACCCCCTGTCCCCGCGGGGGGGGGGAGCGAAGTGCGTAAAGGCATTCCAAAACGTAAAAAAAAAGGGAAACAAACTCGAGACCTCAGCACATCAGTTGCATTTGCTACCACTGCGCCACTGAGGCAGTAGTAGAGACATATTTTATGCCTCAACTACTTCCCAAAGTAACCAACTGATGCCAAGTCATAAACATTAATAAAAGACCCGTTTTACCCGTGGGAGAGCCACGCTTCGGCATGCATGTGCCGGCTCGACCGGAGTGATACTACGGCCTCACAGAAAACCGGTGTGAAACAGCGCCTGCGCTGTGTTTCACAGAGTGAGTGAGGATACCGGAGGCCCATAATCCAACCCTTCCCCTCATCTCCCACCCCACCGGCAAACCGCCGCCGCTGGCAACGCACTTGTGACGCCTCTGGTGATACGGGTGTCCATGGGCGGTGGTAATCGCTTACCATCAGGCGATACGTCTGCTCGTTTGCCCCTTATTCCAATAAAAAAAAACCTAAGTAATAGTATTATATACTAATTTAGTTTAGTATTAACAATAAAAAAATATGTACAAGGATTTTTTTTTTCAAACTAACAATACAAGCGGTAAGAGTTCAAACACAGTAGAGGTTATTTATTTTATTTTTTAAACTTGAGTTTTATTTCCTAAGCTGCTTCACAAGTTTTGGTTCGTATAATGAAACACAATAAAAGTTTGCTTCTCATGAAAAGTTCAGTTGCCATTATTTAGCTGGGAGGTTACTACTTCTTGGTAATATTTCGCGGATTGAAAGTTGCTCATATTTTGAGGTTGAAACACCTCATTGTCATCATCAACCTATTACACTGTTCAAACTGTCCACTGTTAGAAATCCTCCTACTTCTCCTCGCGTCGTTATCCTCATTACTGTGGTCATGATTCCCCAGGTGTGATATGATCATCTGACATTAGTTCGCCACTTGTTCCTTTCCTTGGACGAATGAAGAGCAACGTGTAGATCGTTGTCCAAGGCTGTTTGGATCTCATCAGTTCACCTAATTGAGCTACCCTCATCTTGGACTTTTGCCGTCAACTTTTCCGGTGACCATGAGTTGCTCGAGGTTGTGCCTTGCTTTTCTGACGATGTGACCAAAGAAATCAAGAACTTTTCGTAGGGATATAGAAGAGAGTCGGGTCTCTATACTTACTTCGTGCAAACTAGAAACATTAGTGAGGAAGGCATCACAAAAACATCGATGCGATCGCGGAATGGTGGACACACGCCTCTTCAATTGCACGCCACTACGTTCGATTCAATGAATCTTAGCAATGATTCTTCAGGTTACTTTTAATTAATACGTGAGTAGGTGTGTGCCAGACTCGAGGCAGAAGTGTCAATAGGCCGCTATGGTGTTGGTCGTCATGCTGCATTGTTACAGTGTCTGCATTCGCAATGAGTATGGTGACCACCACTCTTGGATTCTGCTTATGTTTTCCATCAGGCAGTGTAGTCATTTTGGCAGGGCTCGTATATAAAAGAAAAAGATCATCTACTTTTAATTCGTCGCTTAATTTGACGAGTTTTTTCGAAAAAGGCTTGATATAAAATATTGTCTGCTCTGCTGAAGAATTACATTTCAAGTTAAACAATAACAAAATTTATTACGAATTAGTGTAACGCGCGTAGTCAAGATGCCGGCACAGTAACACATTATATTAACACAACCTTATAATATTCTCCAATGCACATCAAATAGAACGGTTAGGATATGAATATCCCCATTACTCCAACGGACGATATTTTGTTACATCTGGCAGGCTCGATCATATATATACATATACTCATTCCCAAACTCAGCAAATAATATTAAACATTGTTTATCCTAATTATAGTAATGATTATTAACATAAAATTATTATTTGATAAGTTTATGTAACACATGAAAGTACCATTGTATAAAAATAGTACAGAAGTCATTAACAATACTTGTAAGCAGCGCCGGAAGCTAACAAGTAGAAGGCACCAAGATATTAATATTATTTAATATGATTTAACTATTTACTTGATTATTCAATTATAAGGTTATGATTAAATATTTTATACGAGGTTGAAATCGTTATTTATAACACTAGTTATTTGTCATCTCACTTTCTATTTCAGATACTATGGACAGCTCTGTCCTTAGCACTGGGCTACGAACTCCAAGGTCAAATCATCAGAGGGGTTCCATGTGTGAAAAGAAACTTCCAATTATACTGCCCAACTGCTGGGAATACATATCCTTT
This sequence comes from Hyphantria cunea, assembly GCA_003709505.1. Lineage (NCBI taxonomy): Eukaryota > Metazoa > Arthropoda > Insecta > Lepidoptera > Erebidae > Hyphantria > Hyphantria cunea. The sequence continues at coordinate 2,634,360 of PKRV01000125.1, forward strand.
GTGAGTAGTACCTAAGTATAGCCTAACTTTGGATCTTATAGTAATTGTTATGAGGTCCGTAATTATCAAATGTAAATTCTGTTTTAGAGATAAAATTGAAAACTTCATCGATGAAAACAAAGCGTTAATAAAACGTATGTATGGTTCCTTCTCAACGCCAGCGGGAAACCGAGTGCGTCGAGCTCCGGGCGTTCCTGACATGCACGATGCAACAGGAGACTCATACTTTAGACATGTGAGGCAAGCCTCTAGCACAAAGCTGCCGGACCCGCAGTCGGTTAACAATACTGGCAGGTTGGTACCTTGCAAATTATCCCACATTTATGTACCTTTTCATCCTTTTTCAGTAATATTCATTTTTGTTTAGTAATGTGTATTATAGCTTTATATTGTTTAAAAAAATGTACCTCAAGTAACATTTAGTCTTTAATTCCTGACAAAAATTGACCTTCAGAATTTTTCATGCAATTTTCGTATGACCAAGAAAATTAATGTTTACCTACACCGTTAACCTAATCTAGAATGAAAAACTTTCCGGTAATGTAAACAAAACAGTAAAGAAACTAGAATATTTTAATTTGTCGTTTTCATATTGGATATTCTTTGACAAATTCAATATTGAAGTGTATGTCGACTTGCAGGGTAGATGCTTGCGAAAGTAAAACCGAAATTATGACACCATATTGGGCTCTGAACTCGGCGCGAAAGCTGCGAGCAATCGTCAATACTATGCATTTTGAACAGGCCATACACCAAGAAACTTGCAGGTAAACTGCATTCAAATGAATACGAATTTACAACTTTCACACAAATTGCCGAATCTTTTTTAACAGGGAAGCACGCGCTGGGTATACAAGTATCGTGCTGTAACAGGTAGGTATTGTGCAAAAATGAAAGCTGTATCTTACTAAATATGCTGTTTTAATTATAATTTGGCTCTGTGGTGGGATGTTTGACATAACAGAGGACTAAGGGCGCAAACTACGCGTGACAATGAAATCACTATTAAGAGAATAAAACTTAATAACAAGCCTGTGGGCTCTGGATTTGGTTACGTTCCTACAAAATATCTTCTTTTATCGATAAAAGTTAAGCCTCGGTCCACGCTTCCACAACATTACTGAATTTAGTCAAGCCACTTTGTGTGCCGCGAAGATCAGACCTTCGGAGTACTCCAACTTAGGGGTCAAATTCGGGTGGGATGGGGTATAATACTTCTTAGGATATTTTTAGAGTACTATAACGCACTTTTTGGATAATTAATGGAATTGGTGTCGACATATCGAGCTAAGTCCAGTTTTAGGACCATTTGGTGGGTAAGGTCAAATTAGCCTCGAAAAAACTTGGCATGCTCAATAGATTGAGACGNGTCCAGTTTTAGGACTATTTGGTGGGAAAGGCCAAATTGGCCTCGAAGAAGCTTGGCATGCTCAATAGATTGAGACGGTATTTCACACCGGCCTACCGCTTTCTGCTTTATAAGGCGCAGGTGGATGGATCACAGTGGATGGCAGGTGGATGGAGCTGGTACTGGGGCGCCCCATAGATGAGATCTTTGGGGCACCCCAGTACCAACTCCTTACCTCTGGACCAAATCCAACAGGGAACAACTTGAATGGTCGACTTCCAAATATGATGTGAAAACCTCCCATTATATTTTAATTTAGTAGCCTTTTCAAATTATTTTTTATCGTGAAAATACTTTATCAACGCGCGGAGCAACTATTTCACAAAACAGTACGCCGCATTCTCCTACCACGTCTTTTCGGAGAGTCTAAAGATCGGTTACAGTAGATTCAGTTTTACTTTATTGATGGAGGCCGCGATTAGTCTGAAGATTAAGATTACAGTCCCTTCAAACCATTTAAAGATATAACTTTCAGCCAATGGTGTAGAATTTAAAACAATTTTCTAACTTTCAGCAAAAAGACTACATCCAGGTGTTCACGTGACTGCGGCTGTGAACAAAAATATAAATGGCATCGACTTCTGGCGTACGATCCCAACGACGACTGTGCAGGAATATTCATGGACTGGTTCTTATTCCCTTCATGTTGTGTTTGTAGATGTAATCCATAAAAATCTATCTTTTAAATAGAACAAACAATAAATCAACGACAAATCCTACCATGGGAGTCAATAAAGTAAACACGTTATTTGAACCATAGAGCAACACGTGCCACCGAACGGACGGCCTATAATTTTTCGCGGACAAAAAAAGCGTATGTGTGAAAACGCGCACTTTTCACACATACACTTTTTTTAGACTCACATACAAAAACAATCGCATGTCACTAACTCACATAAAAATTAAAACAAAATATTCCGAAATGTTCGCAAATTGTGTGTAACGCGTAGGCCCATTTGGGCTTATAATTTGACAGAGGTGAACGTCTGCGTGTTGCTACTCCCTAACGTGTTACTTCATTTATTTGAACATTAAGTTGTTTATAAGTGTGACATTTGTAACTGGCTTAAAGAAGTTTCTCAACTCTAGATGTGTGGATCCATACTTGATAATACAAAACACTCAATACCTATCTCAATGAAATGTATTTTATATTGTTAGATTGGATTTATTCTAAGGGAATATACTTCATATTTAATATTTCTAACAATAGTAAATTATAGTAAGTCCCTAAGTAATGAAGTCTTCAATAGACTGTTCTATAGCTACCACCACAGCTGTCTAATATTTGTCTTCATATTTTATATCAATTCTATCATATAAACAATATGTCCCGGTTTACAACAATGCATTGCAGTCTTGTGGTTGTTAATTTCATGAACGTAGCTACGTAATATAACTTCTTAAAGGCTATTCACGTAACATTTTTAAGTATTTTTCATCGTGATCTTTCGCACTAAGAAATCTGTCTATTTTTTTCTTTTTATAAGTAAGTGTACTATTTGCCTATTATAATTAAGAATGTGTATTATGTAAACTAGTAGAACTATCTATCGCTTGAATGTATATCTCCTTGTTTTTTTTAAATCACACACATATAGTTTTAAATAAGTATCTGACACTGCCATTGTATAGTTACATGTTCCATCTATTTATAAGACATAGGATAGGTACTACAAATACCATCTTTTTCATTAATAATTTTAGTATCGAAATATATTTCTTGATTTTGTATTGTTTAGATATAAGTAATAAATAGTTTGTAGCAAATCACTAATATTGCGTTTAATTTAGCTGTTTGGCTACTGATATTTATATTTGTATGTGCGATATAAAGACAATTCTCCAGCAAAGTATATAGTAAACCTGCATATGTTATTGGAAAACAGCATGTATTACTTATGTAATTGTAAAAAGATTTTTTTAATAAAAGTACAATGGACTCAACGCTACGCCTATTTTATTTCTTAACAACGGCGTAAATAATAAAATTAAATATAGAATGAATGCATGAAATTGACTAAATTATTTTCATTTATTTCTAAATAGCATTAACAATAAACGAACATATTTATTTAACATACCTGTATCATACATTGTATATATATTTATTTAACATACCTGTATTATACATTGTATATATATTTTGTATGAAATATCGACGACGCAAAAGATCAGACGTATCGCCTGATGGTTAGCGATGACCACCGCCCATGGACGCCCGCAACACCAGTGGCGTCACAAGTGCGTTGCCGGCCTTTGGGGGATGGGAACGAGAATGAAAGGGGTTGGGTTATTGGCCTCACTCCTTCTCCTAGGGTAGCTTCACTCACTCACTCGCTCACTCACTCACTCAGCCCAGCCGGCCTATTCGTGCCGAAGCGTGGCTATCCCACACGATAAGCGTGGCTCTCCCACAGTTTCCCACATATAATGTATGATACATAGATGATAAAATGAGTATTGTCTCAAAATTCTTTGGAAGTATTCTTGTATTAACAACTCAAAAAATACTATGTTTAAAGAAGGTGATATAGGACAAAGGTGACAGACTAATAATAATTATGTAGAACTTACATAAGAGTCTAAATGAGTACGATTTAAACTAACTTTAATTAATTAAATTAATTCAGTTAACTTTAAAAGTTTTATATTTTCTAATTATAAATTAACAAAAAGTTAACAAAACATTAACAGTTTTATATACATACATATCACGATTCTACTTAAGAATAGTCGGGTGAATCATTCTTTCTTGTTATTCTTCTTTTTCAATTGTTCAAATTCTTTAAACACTTTTTCGCTAAGTTTTTCACCTTCGTCATCTATCTGTTCAACTGCTACTACCTCTGGGATGTAGAACTGCATCATATTTTGAACCTAAAAATAAAAAAAATCCTTGATTATTTTCAATCAACACAGCACATATTAAAAATATATTACTTGCGAGCGTAATATGTGAGTGAATGCTTTTCAGGCTAGGTAAAACAAGGTTTCATCTTCAAATTATTATGTACTAGCTATTACCCGCACCCTATCTCGTCGCATTATTTCCTCGTATTAAAAATGACGAACTTCCATTCTACGAATAATGTAGCTTTCTATTGTTAGAACGTTTTTCAATATTGGTTCAAAAGGTCCAAAGACCGTCCCTTACAACCTCTCAAACTTGAAAATGAAATAAGGCTAATATTTACTTTCTCACAGGCTAACAAAACATCTAGAGATAACTCTCATACAGAAAAGAACACATTAAAAAAATCATCTGACCAATAACACAATAATGCAATATAAACTTCAGGCTAAGGCTAACACGTTTATGCATTTGATGCACAAAATGTAATTATCTATAATAATAGTAATAAATCGCCTTATTATACACCAAATAACTAAGTATACAGAGCGGCACGTAACTTGGCCTGATTCGTTAGATGCGCGGAAGTCGTTTTTAGGTCCCTTTGGATGATAGAGGAAAGCAGGTATTGTAGAAGCAGTCCAGTCGACGACACTTCGATTTTATTTGTTTTAATTGGTTGCACCAAGTGTACTATGAACTTATACTCCGCTACGCCGAAATCTGGCCAAGTTACGTGCCGACGCCTATACATACTTTTATGCTAGGTCAGTACCACTGGCAGCCTTATTGCTCAAAAGCAATCTCTTCCAGGCAACAGTGATTAATCATATATTTCGTCTCGTTTTAAAAGCAAATTTTATATTAAATGAAAAGAATACATACCCCATTCTTTAAGGTGACTATAGAACTAGGACACGAAGAACAAGATCCTTGCATTTTAAGTCTGAGTATACCATCCTTGAAATCAACGAACAGAACATCGCCTCCGTCTTCTTGGACTGTAGGTCTGATACGTGTATCCAGCAGTTCCTTTATCATCTGGACTATTTCATCGTCATCCTCGTTTACTTCTGTATAATAAAGAATGTGGGTAAGTAAATAAACAACCAATATATTAACATGCCGCTTGTGCAAAGTTACTTCGTAAGTTTTGGCCGTATGTCACAGAGATCATATATGTTTAGCAATATATCACTTTAATTTTGGGGAAGATACTAACACCTGCAATAAAGTCTTTACTAGCGCAAGTGTTAGGGAATCCCATAATGTATTTTATGAATTCATATCAATAAAATATTATTATATGTTGCTGATTGATGATATTTTAACCATGGGAAAGCCACATTGGCCAGGCTCCACTGTAGGGATACCATAGCCTCTTCAAAAACCAGGGTTAAGATATTCTTCGTTGTTTTTNGTATAATAATAGTAATAAATCGGCTTATTGTACACCAAATAACTGAGTATACAGAGCGGCACGTAACTTGGCCAGATTCGTTAGATGCGCGGAAGTCATTTTTTAGGTCCCTTTGGATGATAGAGGAAAGCAGGTATTGTGGAAGCAGTCCAGTCGACGACACTTCGATTTTATTTGTTTTTATTGGTTGCACCAAGTGTGCGCGAACTTATACTCCGCTACGCCGAAATCTGGCCAAGTTACGTGCCGACGCCTATACATACCTTTATGCTAAGTCAGTACCACTGGCGGCCTTATTGCTCAAAAGCAATCTCTTCCAGGCAACAGTGATTAATCATATATTTCGTCTCGTTTTAAAAGCAAATTTTATATTAAATGAAAAGAATACATACCCCATTCTTTAAGGTGACTATAGAACTAGGACACGAAGAACAAGATCCTTGCATTTTAAGTCTGAGTATACCATCCTTGAAATCAACGAACAGAACATCGCCTCCGTCTTCTTGGACTGTAGGTCTGATACGTGTATCCAGCAGTTCCTTTATCATCTGGACTATTTCATCGTCATCCTCGTTAACTTCTGTATAATAAAGAATGTGGGTAAGTAAATATACAACCAATATATTAACATGACGCTTGTGCAAATTTACTTCGTAGAGATCATATATGTTTAGCGATATATCACTTTAATATTGGGGAAGATACTAACACCTGCAAAAAAGTCTTTACTAGCGCAAGTGTTAGGGAATCCAAGGAAGGAAGGAAATAGGGAATAATGTATTGTATGAATTTATATCAATAAAATATTATAATTATTATATATATGTTGCTGATTGATGATATTTTAACCATGGGAAAGCCACATTGGTCAGGCTCCACTGTAGGGATACCATAGCCTCTTCAAAAACCATGGTTAAGATATTCTTCGTTGTTTTTAATCAAGCTAGTAAGTAACTTGATCCCAAACCCTTGAGTCACTTGCAATAAGGTGAACCGTCTGCTCATTTGCACCGCATGGAATAAAATATCCTAAAATTGTTGAAAGTGTCATTATAAAAGTTTGATTTATCATATTTTATTTGTTATTTATTTTTTAAAAGGCAACCGCATTTGGAATATACATCCAGTTTCGTGGAGGACTTTACACACATACAGGAAACTGACACCTAAAACACCCAGACTTAGAACAACGTTACACTGTGTGATGACTGCCTCGGTGGCACAGCGGTACTGGTCTCGGCTTCGATTCCCGAGTCGGATCAAATGTTTGTATAATCTGCAAATATTTGTTTTGGAGTTAGATGTTTTCTATGTATAGTAGGTATGTATTTAGAAAAAAAAAGTATGTTTGTATTTATATCAGTTGTCTAGTTAGTACCCATAGCTAAAGCTATGCTTTGACTGCCTCGGTGGCGCAGCGGTAGCGTATGCGACTGCTCATCCCGAGGTCTTGGGTTTGATTCCCGGGTTGGATCAAATGTTTGTATAATCTGTTTTTGTTTCGGAGTTTGGGTATATGTGTATCATATCAGTTGTCTAGTACCCATAAAAAAAGTTTTGCTTAATTTAGGACTAAATGGCGTTGTGTGTTAGATGTCTGGAATATTTATTTATTTATGCTTAGTTTGGGACTAGACGGCATGTTGTGTGTTGGATGTCCAAAATTTTATTATTATTAAACACAGAAATGAAAGTATTTTCCTATGTAGGATTTGAACCCATAATACTTGGGGCAGTAGAGAGTGCAGTCAATATTATATCAGTAAATTATACTTACGAGTATCACCAGAAGGTTTAGCATCAATGACTACAGGTAATCCACTAGCAAAAAAGTCCATGATAGTAGCAAAAATGTCAGGTTTTAGAAGTCTCCAGTCAGTGTCATCATCTATTTTGGTAACTGTCACAAAATCACTTCCAAAGAAAACTGCCTTTACACCGTCTATACGAAATATCATTTTGGCTGAAAGTAATAAAATTAACATAGGTATATGTTATACATAGTAGCTGATATTTTAATTTTTAACTAGCTGAGGGTAACACTGCGGCAGTGTTACCCGCAGTACGAAGATATTGTGTGATATGTAGCCTATGTGTTACTGTGATGTATAAGCTATATTATTTATTGTAAAGTTTGAATAAAATCCATTCAGTAGTTTTTATGTGAAACAGTAACAAATGTCCATCTATACATACAAACTTTCGCATTTATAATATTAGTATTACTAGCGTTTGCCTGCGTCTCCACCTGCTCATTTGTCACTCTTAGCAATGATTGTTTAAACTGATTTAACTCATTTATTTGTCAACCAATTGAAATAAAACAAAGACTTTGTAAATGTTTAGTGATGTTTGCCACAATACATGAGAGAAAAACGCATCCAAATTGTTTAAGCCACTTCTGAGGTAAGCATACCCAGAGTAACAGACAAAAACTTGTATACTGTTGTTTTGAGTTGTTTTGAGTTCTGTTACTTATGCACTGGATTAGTCTTTTCTATATCTTTAATGTATAGACATGGACTTACACACACTCAATGTATAGACTGGACAATTTTATAATAACTATGTACTATAGCAGAGATAAAACGGAAATTATTTTTCATTTATATACTTATCTCATGTCTATTTTTATGGCTATTTCAATTTAAAAAAAATAATTTCAACTCTATTAAAACATTATGAAGTCAAGTGACCAAATATCACAATAAACTTTAAAAGAATAGTTAAATATTGTACAACCAATATTGATTTTAATATTTTTACTAGTAAATTTAAATGTAAAATTATATTTCACTAGCTTCAGCTTGTGGCAAAGCAAAGAGTAGTCCATATAATTTCTCAAGAATCAAGGAAGTTACTTGCCAAATTGCATTGCGATTGGTACAGTGGTTTGGTAATGAAAGCAGGACAGACAGACAGACAGTTACTTTCGAACTTATAATATAAAGTTTGGATTTAGTCATGCTGCATTGTCTGCATTTGCAATGAGTATGGTGACCATCATGGTCATCTCGGATTCTGCTCGAGCTTTCTATAGAGCAACTTAGGCAAGCTTAAATATAAATAAATAAAAATTTCAGTTACATACCTAAGGGACTGCACTGAGCAGCTCCAATATTGGGGAAATCCATCGTCTGACCTGGCTCTAACACTTTTGTTCCAGGCAAAAACTTTAAACTATTGGGATTAGGAGTATCCTGTGTTTGAATAAACATTGAGCGGCAGACACAAGTGTTGATAACAGAAACATGTTTAAAGAGTGTGTTTTTGTGCTCAGACTTTGCTAGCCCGCTAAATTCTTTAATATTACTCTTCCTGAAAGAATTTAAGAACCTTAAATAAAACAATCTATACACAGCAAACTTATATTAATTGATTATTGACAGTGTTGTAACTTATATACCATCAAAAAATTAACTTCATATAAGTAAAGAAAACATAATAACTATTTGATTTCCAATTAAAACAAACTATAGATAACCAAATGGCTGAAAGGGACCAAAATTTCATTTATAACAACCATTTTACCTTGTCAAACTTGCAACGCAAAAACGTCCACATATATTGCCTAGCCCACGACCACGTAAAAAACCTCGTAACATCATTTTGTATTAACTAACGATGAGGTTTAGATTGATTTTGGGAAAGTAAACTATTACGAAAAGATTATGAATGAAAAATAAACAGAAAGACAGATTTACAAGTGACAGCCGACATACGAATATACTCTGTGGCCAACCGATGACAGCTGACAACCACAACCTACAGGGAACGGTGACGGTAAACATTTATAGGTACGAAAGTGTGTCTATAGATGACCTCTTGAAATCATTTACATCTTCACTAAATTATGTTCTGTTCTCTCTTTTTATGATGGGTCTCAAAGCTTAAAAAAGTTAAAAGTTGTTAATGCGTATGTAGTAACACATTGATCTTTACCACTTTAACCACACACATTAGAGCCGGGACTTGACCAAACTGTGTCCGAAGCACGACTGATTATCCATGTGAGTCACATCATTGTCATTACAGTTCTACGATGTTTCCACAGTATACGTAAGGCACCTCATGTTCTGGAGGTAAAGTCATCTGTAGAATATGCTCCACCACAGAGATAAATCCGATGCAGGGAGGTCCATTGGCGCAACTTGCTCAAAAGCACCCCGTAGTGCCATAGATCCCACTACAGTATTTCCAGTAACTCGGTTGTTATTCAAATTATTTCTGATAGACTGAACTTGTTTCTGATAATTAATAGATTATCCGTTACCGTTAGAATACTGTAATTTGATAAAGATGCACAAAAATAATCATGGTGCTAAAAAAAAAAATAACAATACTATCGCTAATATGGAGCGTTCTAACCAGTGTCGGATTTACATATTTACCGCCAGTAGGCTCTTAAAGTTTTGCCAATCCCTTTAACTCCTACAATTCAATACCCATTTTCTTCGTGTAGAAATAACTCCTACAATTCCATACCCGTTTTCTTCGTGTAGAAACCATTTCAAGCCGTCATTCTAAAGGGATGTGCGCGAAGTCTGAGAAGATGTTTGGAGTGGGAGGGATATAATATTGTGTCTTAATTTTGACTCAGTCATCGTTATCGCCCTAATTTTCAAATTTACATTTATCGTCATCTGTGCCATCAGGCCCTTATTTCGGAGACAGACAAGACCACTGTCTCCTGAAACGGCCCGTGTGTTGTTCCTAGGCTTCGACTAAAGCTGTCAATAAATGCAATGGTAACAAAGCTGGTCTTTTTCTTCCGTTTTTAATAGAAATACATTCGGATACCCCCTCTACTAGATAGTCGGAGATGTTTTTCTGTCACATTGAGACCGATTAAAACCATACCGTTTAAGGTACTAGTAGCCGAGCAACTAGATTTAAGCTAGAAAGGAAATATTTGGTACCCTAACAGATGGTCCCCTCGTATATGGTGACCACAATCTCTCCTTACTGGGTCCTTACAGGCGGCCACCAGGCCTGTTTCACTAGAGATCGGGCGGTGGACTTAATGGTGGCAATATACAAAATTGTAAGTCTCTTCATTTCATGAGTCCCACCGTGATCCACCATGTGGCGTCTTTATCTTCGTTCAATTTGGTCCTCGTAACGGATCAATCTCAAATAATGGAACTAAACCTGTTCCTTAACGGTAGGTGATAACTTAAAACTGATAAATGTCTGCCTGTTAGCGAAGATTCCCCAATTTGGATAAACCGAGCGTCGCTACTAGGCTGGAAGCAGAATTCTTCGGTCGATAACACTATACGGTACCCCGGTGTAGACAGTAGCTCTTAGAGATTCTGTAGCTCTTTAGCTTTAGAGAGTATTGTTGGTTAGAGCCTTACGCTATTTTCGTAGTCCGGAATATTCATGTGGGATTCATTCCGCATAACGCAGGTTCTTTCCGGACACGTTTGCTTCAGGAATTATCTGCACGCTTACTAGGAGTGAATACACCGGACGGATTCAACATCCCGCCTGTTCGGTGTATTGAGCCAATACACTCTGCCATTGGTTATGGATCACAGTTTTGGATGTTATGCAGTTATCACAGAGCATCTCTCACTGCTAACCATATTTGCACCATGGTCGGTAGCGGCCGATGTGTTACCTCCTTCTTCGAAGATGAAATCGCGCGGAAATGACCAGAGATGATTTTTTTTACCTAATTCGCCCTAAGCGCAACGCATTTTGGAACCTCATGCCACCCTCAGTGGAGGTTAAGAAAAATATTTACAAAGATTTATTTTACCAAATGCTTGGTATTTTTTCAAAAAGTATTAAAGTTGAGAGTATTTGGTACATTTCATAATACATTTTTTATTTTCTGTTAAATTGCCAAGACTTCTTTTTGCCTTTTTTAATTCGGTATGGAATAAAAATCGCTTATATTTGCCGCTCTCAAAAATTCGCCGCCCTAGGCTCCAACCAACTCAGCCTAGTGGTAAATCCACCACTGGTTCTAGCGCTGTTTGTTGTATCAGTTCTTAGACCGGCTTACACAGCTTAGACAAAGCGCGGCAGCGTAACCAATTTTAGTTGATATTTGATTGTATTCTTCATAAAATTTTAAAATGGACTAAATAGAAAAAGCGGAAAGGAACAAACCTTTCTTAAGGAGTAAACTTTCATAAAAAAAGAAAATGAGTTCTCCTAAGAGTTAACTGACAAGAAGAACAGTGGATTAAAAAATTAATGATTGTTGTTCTTTGAAATGTTTATATGCATTTACATAAAATTAAAATGAAGTACTTTTAGTAAGGTTTCACTAAAATAAGAATGATTTTTTAAAAAATCCTAAAAAATCATACCTCCCAAAATTATGAAAATGGTTAGAGATAATGAAATGAAGTGGTGGCAACTAGCAACATTACATTATTTGACCGCGAGGAAGCAAAAGCAAGGGTACAATCTTAAATTCTGTTTTGACATTGTTTATATCAAGATAGATTGTTTTGAAACACATTGATAAATTAAAAAGGTATGTGTGAAACTCGTCTTTTAGTTTATTCAATTTCTAAATTGCCAATTTACAGTGTTAGATTTAAATAAATATCTTGTGTTTATGCATGGTTTTTTCGTTAAAAACTTTTAGTAAGCAATTTTGCGTGTATTTCTTCCCTGTTCAGCGAAGAATTTGTATATATTATATTACTTATTTGTATATATTTATCATCCTTTAATATTATTTCATTCAACAGTTTGTAATACGGTATCGATGAATTGCTATAACAAATAACAGTTGTAATTCGAAAATTGACCACGTGAATTAAGAAACTTTTTACATTGGATAAAAAAGTTAGGTAGTTTGTACATTTCTTTGAGTACTATGTTTTTAACATTACACATTTCAATTTATGTTATTGTGCAAGGGCAGTGTAGGTCTACCCACATACCTATTTTTCTAACAATTACCTACATCTGTCTCTGTTTTTCGTTTGTAGTTTCAGAAATGTTGTGGGATGTGGCTTCTTACTTTTACTTTTGATTGTCAAGTATATTTATAAAGTAAAAGATTCTTCAGCTATTTAAATTTGTATAGTTTGTAAGTTCTGGGGTATATTCCTTGCTATTTTAAAATTTCTAGGTATAATTATCAGCACTCAGATTTTGTTGATTCATACTAATACGACTATTATTATGAATCAACAAAATCTTCTCTTCATAAGAAATCCTGTGTGAGGTGCATGTTCAGCATTATGTATGTTATGATGTTGATAAATGTAAATGTATGAGATATGACCAGCATGTACCTAAACTTTTTATGGAGAGTGTATTTATAATGCAAAGATACTAAGTATTATGCAGGACTGACACAAACCCAAGACTAATCAAGGCTTGTCAAGTCTTGGTTTGCTGGTTAGTGAACGCCACTCAGTCGGATTTGATCCACATCTAAGACAAATATGTATTTAAAGTTTAATCTAAATCTGTTCAGTAGTTTTCGCATGAAAGTGTAACAAACATTCACACAAACTTTTGCAATTATAAGTAGGAAATAATTGATTCCTATTACATTAACCAGTGAAGTTAGATTTAAAATGTTTTCATTTACTTTGATATTTCAGGTGAAAATGGCTGATCCATGGAAAGGTCGTGGGCGAGGCTTGGCCCTTATCCAGGCTCTAAAGAAAACCCAGCTTATGGACTCTGGGTCATCAGGCAGTCCTAGTCCAGCAGACACACCAGATTCAAGTGCAGCCCCTAGTGGAGCCCCGAGTGTAGCTCCTAGTGTGGTTAGTTAGTACTAACTATGCAAGGATAGTTCTTTTCATAGTATAAAATAAGGTCTGCTTTAGCTGTTGATTAAAGATAACCTGTCAACATAGGTTAGGTATAAGTATGTAATAAAATATAGTAGTATACAGTGAATACAATTACAAATGATATGAAAATGTAAACTTTCAAATGGTTTAGGTTAGGACAAAAGGTTTGTACCGACCAAACTTGTTAATAATATTGAATTCATTACGTGATAGGTACCTAGGGATCTGTATTAGCTAGTACAACTTAAGTGGTATAACTGTACTTGAATTGTAATTTTTTTTCTAGGCAAGCACTTCTTGCACTATAGGAGGCAGAGGGCGAATGGCAGCTATGTTACTCGCTAAGGCACATGCAAAGCCTGGAGGTTAGTTTGTTTTAATGAATTAATTTTTATCCTTAAGAACTACTTATTTGATGTAATAACATGGGACTTTCTTAGGTCAATAAAAAGTCTAATATGTTCATTTTTAGTATTGCGTACCTCACAAGGAAAAAACGGAACCCTTACAGGGTATCAAAACCTACAGGGTACTTCCTGTGAACTCAGAATCTTGAAATTTCGTACAAAGCAACGTCTTATAGCACAGATAACGGAAAAATTGCGAAAAGCATAAATTTTATGTTACATTTTACAATATCCCTACAGGTTTGAAGAAATCTATTTTTAGCTGCTAACACATTATGGTCTTTTTATTTTCTTTAAATTTATTTTTCTCTTCATTCTAAACATTAACATTTAATATTATCATAGCTATCTTTCCGAACAAGTCCCCATGGGGAAAATTAATGTAAATTCAAATTTTAATAAAAGATAGGGATCTCCCTTAAGTTTTATACAATACCTAGATGATAGATGAAGTGACTATTACTAGTTTGTTGTATTTGTTTCTTTCCCAAGTAACAGGATTATTATAAAACCTCATGAATCACAATTGTAAAAGAAATTTTTATTTTTTCGTATAAAAAGGACAAAGAGCATAGTTTTGAAAGTTCAGATAAAAATACTAGTTGTGTATACATTTTTAGTCATAGTTTGTAATAGATTTGTGTACAGACATTGTCTTCAAATATTTTGCAGTTCCTCCCATAAGTCCCGCTTCAGACTTAAGCCCAACTGTAAAGGGGGCAGGCAGGGGACTAAATCTTTTGCTGAGCCTGTAAGTATAATTTTAATATTCTTTTTAAATATTATATTGCTCATTATTTAATTGCCGGCTACCGCGTTCGTAGTAAAACTCAAGAAATGCTTTCTTCCGAAATTTTAAGTCGTCTATATATTCTAGCATGATGTTACTTCTGACCATCAAAGTTTTACTAAAAATAGGTTTAACAGACTTATTTTTTGTTCACCAATGGAAAATAGAGAAAAACCTTTTAGTTCGTTTTTTTATAATCATTTTAACACTGTACCCTGCTTAGCTATGCTATGCCGTGGTAATCGAGGGGCCAGAAAGTCAGAAAAGTCTGTTCCTTACCATGCTTACCTACTGCATGTAAATGCAACCCCAATTTATGTACACGTATGAAACCGGTAGAAGTAAAATAGGTAGAAGCTTGTTTCAAGCAAAAAAGGAAAGGGGCACTTGTGAGTTATTGCCATTTCGATTACAACGGCAGCGTTGTTGTTAGTTATAAGAAATTAGATATAAAAAGTTTAGTCCTAGAAACAGATTGTATAAACATGTCAACATTTGAGCTTAGCAGTACAGAACTTTTCGTATTTTTTTAAAGTGTGTACAAAGAAAGATTTTTAAAATAACATCTACATATAGTAGCCGACCCTAAATATTATTCAAAATAATAAAGGCTAGAAATTGATATAGATTTAATAAAAAAATGTGAAAAAATATTACATGTTTTTCTAGGCATGCCAAAAAGGCAGCTGATGATGTTGGTAAACCAGATGTGCAGCAGGTTACTACACAGATGACTGAATGTGCATTATCTGAACCTCCCCAAAAACCTGCCCAGGCATCAACCAAAGTGAAGAAACAATTTGTAAGTTTTTAGTAAATCATTAATAGTTTATAATAATTTGATAATAATTCATTTCCTTGAGTAAACATTTGTTTACAAATATATAATTTCACAATTTTATATACAGGGTGTTAAAAAACTACTGTCGAAAACTCAGGGGTTGCAATCAGACCACGATACTGAATAGGTTTAGCGTCAAAAGAAAAGTTCTTTTATGTTTTATTTTCTGGTAACATAGACATAGTACAACATAATAGCACCCTAACTACCCAATCATCTTTACCAAAAAACAAAATGTATAAAAAAGGAGTTAATACAAAAATACAATACAAAACAAAGGGTAACGATAACTGCCAGTACGGGGGCGTCCCGTCTCCCGCAATTTTACTGATTGATAATACCAATAAAACTAATACTGCCTAGTAAAAAATGCTGTCTAGATGCTAGGTTGTAATGTAGTACCTAGACAGCATAGCCTGCCTTAATTTTGCCAATAAAACTTCTAAGAAATATAAGTTCTAAACAAAATGCTAAACATTAAAATAAGTAGGTACCTACCCATTATAGACGAATAGAATTTAAGGCCCTAATATTATGAAGCGTACATATGCGAAATCCATTGTCTATGTAGATAAATTTGTATTAGGTAGGTACAAAACTTTATTTTCCTACGCTATTAAATTCTTAGGTAATAAAGTAGCTACCTACTCACTTACTTGAAAACGCTAGAAAACTTGACAATGAGTTACGCTACCTTGTTCGACACACTAGACCACTACGTTGCTAGAAAGGCACTCGGTTATCAGAAACCTAACGCCACCTTGAGATTGTTGGTCTCCTTCACGGAAGTACACGAGATGGCCTAAGTCGAGGGTTATAGTGTCCTCCCCCTCATATTGCCACATTCATAATTACATATTAATTTAATGTTACTTAATTTTATTACTATGACGCACTTTTTGGATAGTTAATTGGAATATTGGGAGTCGACATATCGAGTGAAGTCCAGTTTCGTGGATGTTTGTAAAATATGCCTTGAAGAAGGTTGGCGTACTCAACAGATCGAGACGATATTTCACTCTGACTAACCGCCTGGCATAAGTTCGTCCTCATATAAATACTGTTCTCATCAGGAGCACCCCACTAGCTCCTCCCCCTGGATCGCATCCAATGGAGAGCAAATCGAATCGTCGGCTGCCCAGATGTTTTAAATGGGCTAGACTCTAGCGCTGCTTAGAGATGTGGCGTCGCTATGCATCTTCTATCGCTATTATTATTGGAAGTGCTCCTAGAAATTGTTTGAACTGATCACTGCCGCCTCTTTCCGCCATCGTCATCAAGTCAATGCTTGGTAGTCCACAACTATGCGCTTTTCTGGAAACTTTATGCCTAGCTCCAAAAAAACTGAAATGAACTGTCGCCTGCAGTATTTCCGGACTAATACGACCTTCTAACATTCAAGATCGTACTCCTTTTTAAAAGGCCGGCAACGCACTCGTGGGCGCCATTTGAAATGCCACCTCGCAATCATGGGCGGCGATTACCACCAGGCGATCCGTCTACTCGTTTCCCACTTAGCCCATAAAAAAACCGAGACTCAAAGACGAAATTCATACAAGTAGCAGAATCATTTTACCCCTAGGTGAAGATATCTCTACGAATTGTATTGACAATGCCTTATACAACTGCTACAATTGAAAAGTCATAATTCAGCACACCCAGATGCATAATAAGCTTGGCTAAGATGATATGTGATCAAAAACAGAAGAAATGGGCTTTGTACGCTCAGTGTAGGTTCATATAAAATTATTTAACGCTATGGGCGATTCTTTCACGGAAAACATTTGAAGAAGACCCTCTATAGTTACTTTTAAAATAGCATTTCTATAATTAAAGAATTTATATAAATATCTGCTATAAAAACATCCCCCGACCAATCTAGCTCTCATAGTAAATTTTACAAGCCCTGCTTAGTTAAAAGCTAGATGGTGTTGTTTGTCAAATGTCCGAAATAATTCTTTATTTAGTATTATAATTATTGGAGATACGACAGTTTATTATTTTTAACTGTATGGTTTTGTATTTCAGAATAGGCACTATTCATTTATATTTTTATACAATTTCTTGTAAACTTACTTGCTACGCTTGTTTAAAGGTAAATATTTAATAACTTAGATATTTTTGATTGTTTTCTTACAGAGAGAAGTAAAAGACACACCGCCTGTGGTGAAAATGGGAGAAAGTGGTAGAAAAGTAGATGTAACTGCCAATTATATATACCTTAATTTTGAAGAAAACAATGTTTACGAATATGAAGTTAGATATGAGCCAGAACAAGATTATAAACATTTACGATTTAAGCTGCTTGGAGGTATATTTGAGATATTTATATAAACAGCTTTCTACTTTAGATTTGGTATACAAAAATAAGGTATTGATTTAAAAAATATATAAGTAAACCCAACAATTAAATGAACTCATTATTCCATTAGTTGTAGGAATTGTAAGATGAGGCTTAAATGTAAGATTAATTTAAATTAATATTGTCTCTTTTCAGAACACAGTAAATACTTCAAGGAGAAGACATTCGATGGAACTACATTATATGTACCGCGTAAATTGCCTGACGAAGCTTTGAATCTGGTTTCGACTAATCCTTTTGATAACAGTAAAGTCAGAATTAGTGTGAGTGTTACTTATTCGATAATGGCTATGGCTTTTTGCGTCTTAAAAATAAAAAGGAAAACATTACATTTGAGTAAAAAAAATATATGTGACGAAAGTTTTTCTTAAATTAAATGTTAATATTTATTCTTATTCTCTTAAGGCGCTCATAGCCCAGTTGCACTCGGTGATTTGAAACAATCACCGAGGGTAAGCAACGACGACGCGGTCTGTACCTGGATAGGTGACCGCTAGTGGCATGTTACCATGAGCGTCTCCGCGGTTCGGAGGTCACGTTAAGCAGTCGGTCCCGGTTGTTATCCTAGGATAACAGTCGTGAAGCTTAGTTGGAGGCCTTTGAGCTGCATTAAAAACATTCAACGATAAGATTACGTAGCCACAACGTTGTCTTGCCAGTCCCCAATCCGCGCTTGGCCAGGGTGGGGACGTATGGCCTTAACCCTCTCCTGAGAGGAGATCTGAACCCACCAGTGGGACAATATGGTTGTTGATTGCTTGATTGATTGATTCTTATACTAATGAAATATATATTGTTATTTATTGTTGTGCGATCTTCTTAAACAAAAAAATTGATTCTTATTGTAACGGAGTAANCCGAGTAAAAAGCATTACTAAAAGCAGTTTAACTATTTTAAGTGGAAACACTTACCAGCAAATACTCTTTGATTTTTTTTAGTATAAATTATTATGATTTCGTAAACATCATTCATTTATTTTACAAATAGTTCGATTTAATTATACACTCTCTTGGTTCTTTTACAGATTATATTTCGTAGAACTCGGCGCCTGAGTGAAATGATACACATTTACAATGTGATATTCAAATGCATTATGAAGGATTTAAATCTAGTCAGATTCGGTCGCGATCACTTTAATGAGCGTGCTGCAGTGCAAATACCTCAGCATAAGCTGGAAGTTTGGCCTGGGTTTGTTCTTTATTCTTTTTTATAATGTCGATACTGTAGTGTTGATTATTCTTGAAGATGGTTTACATGGTTTTTCGGACATACTTTCTTAATTAATCTCATTACTCATATTAGGCAAATTTTTCAAGTGTCATAGTGTTTTCTGTTGATTGCCTAACACTAAAATATTTCAAGACTCATAGGGTCACTCTTATCTTTATATCTATACAAATAAATAAAAAGTGAAGTTTCTGTTTGTTATTTCAAATGTAAGTTTTTCACTAAATGCATATGTGGGTAATTATAGTACTTACATCAAACAGTTTAATTTTTGTCTGCCTATTTGTTTCTTTCTAATCTCTGGAACTGCTGTACCAATTTTGATGGCAATTTCACTGGCAGATAGCTGATGATATAAGGAGTATCATAGGCTAGTTATACCCGCGGGTTTGAATTTAACTATTACGCGCGGGCTGGGTTCCACAACTCGACGACTTTAATGCGCCTATTTTGCGTGGTGGGTCGGCATTATTCATGATAACCGAGTTCCCCGCGGTTTAATAATAAAATTTGTTTTGGTCAGCTACGTGACGGCGGTGGATGAATACGAAGGAGGCTTGATGTTGAGCTTGGACTCCACTCACCGCGTGCTGCGAACTCAGACGGTGTTGTCCTTCATCAAGGAGACCGTCACGGCAGAGGGCTCCAACTGGAAGCGAGCCATTGCTGAGCTTCTCATTGGCACTTCCGTCATGACCACTTACAATAAGAAACTTTTTAGGTAAGGGAATCACGCATATAACATCGACACTTTAAACACCTTAACGAGTCTATTACTGGAGATAGACCTACTATCATAAATTGGGATTGGATTGTGGCCTACTATGCCATACTGATTTGATGGATTTGTATAGGATTTATTTCAAGCTATCCGAATTAATGCAAGGGTCAAGCGAGCCATTGCTGAGCTTGTCATTGGCACTTCCGTCATGACCACTTACAATAAGAAACTTTTTAGGTAAGGGAATCACGCATATAACATCGACACTTTAAACACCTTAAAGAGTCTATTACTGGAGATAGACCTACTATCATAAATTGGGATTGTGGCCTACTATGCCATACTGACTTGATGGATTTGTATAGGATTTATTTCAAGCTATCCGAATTAATGCAAGGTCTATTTTGGCCGTGTTAATTATTAAGATTGCCTAGTAATGAATTTTTTTTACAGAGTAGACAGTATTGACGATTCAATGACACCAAAGTCGACGTTTGAAAGACTCGAGAACGGCAAACCTGTTAAAATTAGTTTCATAGATTATTACAAAAAGAATTACGGGATCGACATCAAGGACTGGGATCAGCCTCTTCTGATATCAAGGTAATAATATTAGAGGAGTTTTTACGTTATCAAATTGATAATAATAACAAAGATCTACACAGTTTAATGCATTTCCTGAATTAGTTCACGCCAGTAGATGGGCCGGCTCGGTCGGTGTGATACCACGCCCCTACAGAATACCGGTGTGAAACAGCGCAGCTGTGCTGTGTTTCACCGAACGAGTGAAATTTACCAGAGGTCCATTTTAGTTAATTCGAGTTAACGCAGTGCGCGCGATAGAAGCTCTCATAAGAAATAATTTTCGCCCGTTTTTGAAACATTTTCATTGATTTTCGGATCTTTTTGGTCGCAGTAAACATATATTTGGACTTCCTCGATAACTGAGTTTTATATATATAAAGATTTCAAACAAATCTATCAATGTTAGATACATTGATAGATTTGTATGAAATCTGACCAGCACTTTTGGAGATTACAAAAAAAAAAAAACTAGCTATATTATTAGTATGGATCATTAACTTTTGTCACAAACATCCATTTCTAAATTATTAATATCCCAAACCTTTCTCTGTACCAAAATAGTGAATGTATTAATAAATATGCAATGACATGACATAAGTTTCAAAATTGTTTATTACAGAGACACAAAACATATGCCAGGATCCGAAAAGCCCACAGATTTTATGATATGCTTGATTCCGGAACTTTGTCAATTAACTGGTCTCACCGATGATCAGCGTTCCAACTTCAGGCTTATGAAAGACGTTGCTACATATACAAGAATAACGCCAAATCAACGTCATGCATCGTTTAGAAAGGTAAGCGGTTTTTCATTATTTATGTGTAGTCTGATTTTCATTTTATAAGGAACATGCATGCACAGACAATGACAGAAACTGGTTTTGATAAAGCACAATCGCATAATCTACCGAAAATAGGTGCATTTATAATGCCAGCATATTTTGCATAAAATCTCGATTTTATAATCGAATATATATGCTCTGTTAAAACCAGTTTCCATCATCGTCCTGAGTCGACTACTATTTTTCTCACAAACACTACTACCACAGTGAATCACGACGCCTATAATGTCGATGAAGTGACCATCGACGTCACATTTTGTTTCGGCCAATAGTAACGTATTTTGTAAGTTTAAATTTCCCTCCCTTAATTTTTACTAATTTCTGGGTTTTAATAATCATTAAATAAAAAATAACTATCAAGTATGTTGTAAAGACAATAAAGAATCGAAGAAAAAATACTTAAAACAAGTAAAATTTTACTGTTATTACTTTTTTCATATATTCATTTCTGGTTGCAATTGAACTGGGCTATTTTCCTTTTGCTCTATAGAAAGTCTTCAAGAGATACATGCTGACCTTTCATTGTTAGACGAGTTATTTATATATGATTTCTTTACAATCTTACATCTTAGAGGCTAAGTCGGTAGTATTATTATTTCTTTGTAAATTTAAAAATAACCCTAAAATGTAAAACTCAAACAATTATGTAACTCGAACTAATAAAGGTTACTTTATATATTTCTAGTATATTCAAAATGTGCTCAACAACGAAACTGCCAAAAACCGGCTCGCGGGCTGGGGTTTAAGTATTGCTAAGGAAACGGTCAACTTAACGGCTCGAACTTTGATGCCGGAGACTTTGTATTTCGGTAACAATTGCAAAGTTCCTGGCAAGCCTAATGCGGAGTGGAATGGTGAAGTATCAAGAAATGCAGTGATGCAAGCGGTTGATATCGTCAAATGGGTTCTTTTGCACACTGATAAGGATAGACAAGTAGCTAAGGTAAGTCTTCAGTGATTTTAATAAAAAAAAATACTTTCTCCATTTGTGAAAAGTTCTTTTTCTATTTTTGTCGGTCGATTTTGACGGGGCTTTTACTGGTAGGTAGCAGATATTGTAAAGGTTAACTTAACTTAATTTTGCTTTACAAAAAAATACAATAATATTAAAACCAATAACATAGTAAACAATTACCGATTCAAAAACCGAAAAGCCCACGGGTAATATCCAGCTTAGCTAGTTAATTTAGTTCATAAGGTCAAACTTTAAGTTGTTAATTTTTTTTCTAGGATTTTCAAGAAACGTTAAGTCGTTGTTGTAATCCCATGGGTATAAGGGTGTGTCCACCGGATGTTATTCGTTTAGCAAACGATCGTACGGACACTTATGTGATGACTCTCAAAAAAATAATTACATCTGGAGTACAACTTGTGGTCGCTATTTGTCCAACGGCTAGGGATGATCGTTATGGTGCAATAAAGAAGATTTGTTGTGCAGATAACCCTGTGCCGTCACAGGTTTGTGTTGATATAAGTCTAACCTAATCTAAGTCTTAATAAATAAATAAATATTTTCGGACAATTTAACACACAACGCCATCTAGTCCCAAACTAAGCAGAGCTTGTACAATGGGTACTAGACAACTGATAATAAAACATAAATACTTTATTTTGTAAATACATACATATTATACATAGAAAACATCCAAACTCCGAAACAAATATTTGCAGATCATACAAACAATTGGTCCGAATCAGGAATCGAACCCGAGACCTCTAGCATAGCAGTCGCATACCCTACCGCTACGTCACCGAGACAGTAATGGGCACATTAGTGTAATGATTATATTATTGACTGGTCAGAGGCTTGATTCCCAACCAGCACAAACAATTGTTTGATGAGCACAATCATTTATTCTGAGTCTGGGTATTATATATTTATAAAATAGAATATACTTTATTGTACACCATTACAAATTATTGAGCTTAAAATTTAAGATGTGTACAATCGGCGGCCTTATTGCTTAAAGCAATTTCTTCCAGATATCCTTGGATGGTCGTATGTAAATACGTCGACACGATGGTCGTAAATAAAGGGTAGTAAATAGGTGTTTTAAAACTTATGGGTATAGCGTATAGGTATATAATAAAGTGGTTAGAGGTCGATGTCTCTACGTTAAAGTTATTGAAGAAAAACTAATAAAGGGAGTCTTTACTAAAGTATTATTAATATAATATCTGTAATAACTTCATTTTTTTTTCTGTGTGTTTACGGACGCTAATCTAAATAGTGTGTGGTGGTAGGTGGATGTGGTTTTTGTGTAACACATCATTCATATCAAGTGTTTGTTTTATATCAATCCATACTATATACATATAATATGTATCTATTTAGAAATATTTATCATATATATCAGACGTTTGGTTGTGATAGTACAGGTTCATTTTTTGTTTGGGATTGGAATGCAGTGTGTGGGATGTTTATGGTTAATATTAACCCTAATAAGAAATATTTTCAAAGGATAGGAAATTGAACATGACAATACCTTCTTAAAAACAGTTAGATTTTTTTTATGAAGTATAGGGCAAACGAGTAGACGTATCCTGATGGTAAGCGCTTACCGCCGCCCATGGACGCCCGCAACACCAGAGGCGTCACAAGTGCGTTGTTAGGCTTTCGGCGATGGGGAAAGGGTTGGGCTACGGTATCCTCACTCACTCGGTGAAACACAACACAAGCGCTGTTTCACATAGGTTTTCTGTGAGGCCGTGGTTATTACTCTGGTCGAGGCGGCCCATGCCTCCCATGGTAAAGTAATTTTTTTTTTGGTTCCCTCTTAATTTTCTGGTATTAAGTTTTGTGGGGATGTCGGTTTGTAAGATAGTATTTTACTAATATAAGTTCACGACCTTTTATAATCTAACTTCCTCTTTTTCACGTGGAGCTATTGCCATCAGACCACCACATCCCAATTACTGGAAGACAATGAGGTTCTGTAGAAAGACTCATGTTGGACTTTGTCGACAACTACCCGCAACGATTGAAACAGATGTTCGTATAGCAACTAGAACCGACGGCTTAACGTTTTCACTGAGACACATACACGATATAAGAATTAAACGGCTATATTTATATATTACAGGTAATAAACGCTCGTACTTTGATGAATCAGAGCAAGGTGCGGGCCATAACACAAAAAATTCTGCTACAAATGAATTGTAAGCTTGGAGGAACATTATGGAACATTAATATTCCATATAAAACAGCCATGGTAATCGGTATCGATGCGCATCATGACGTTTCTAGGAAAAAACGAAGTGTTTGTGGTATGTACAGAACTATATTTATCTGTGATATAATATATTTTTATTTATTGTGGGAATGGGTAAAAAATACAGAAATAAACTATTATCTTTTTTCTGTATCTCTTTTTCTTCCAATACAGAAACTAGCTGTACCCAGCCATGCTTTGCTGTGTGGATGGGGTGATTCACTTATTATGACTGTATTTATGAAAAACGAGGAAGTAGGTGTTGTGTATATTGCGTCAAAATTCCTCCAACCCGTGTAGAACTTTTATATATCTGAACAGATCAACTTTATATTTTTATTTATTTAGTTGTCATGTGTGAAATAGTTTCCGAAATGATGAGGATGTTCGGAATAGTTTGCCAAATGCATATACATCGCTCTCAGAGAATAATTTGTTAGTCAATCACGTTACGATCGTTACTATCTAATCGTATTTTTATTATTTATCACAACATCAAAAATGCTCGCTGTGAAGTTGATGTGAAACAAACTCGCGATAGGGTCTCTGAATGTCCATCATTTTATGACATACTCGATACATTTTGGAGTTAAATTTGTTTGTCTTGTAGGTTTCGTGGCTTCATATAACCAATCAATGACGCATTGGTACTCACGGGCTGTATTTCAAGAACGAGGACAAGAGATAGCAGATAGTCTCAAGGCTTGTCTAGTAGACGCTCTCAAACACTACATCAAAACTAACGGGAAACTGCCGGATAGAATTATCATATACAGGTATGTAAGATTTGGCTTATTACAGGATGGATTGGTTTACTTGAATTTACTGTTAACGATTTCTAATTGTGTGTGTAATTGCCTAAATGACAATAGAACCATGGATTCTTATTTGCATAATTAGTATCTATTATTTGTTGTTTACCTTATTTTAGATATCTGTCTGGTTTAAGCTTTATAATTCACCTTAATTTTTTTTACGTTGTAATTTTATTATGGGTTTAGATTTGTTATGAGGGTTGAAATACAATATAAATAAAAATTGTAAACAGTCCCCTTAACCAGGTAGCAAGTGTTTCGCTTTGATTCTCTTTCTACAATCTTGTGTGTATTATTGTAGAAAGTTAGAGACAATATGTTGTGTTTGACCACGTGAGTTGCGTTGAGATAATATCATTCCTATACATTTGTTAGTTTCTATAAACGTAAACGTAGAATGTCAACTTGGCTAGTGGAGCAAATTAGCATTGATATACTATTATTACACGTTTGTACTTTAGCAACTTTTTATTAATTTTCTGTAAAATTAAAACTAAGTGCTAAATCTTAGTGTATCTATCATGTCACTGTGAAAAGAGAAATAAAAATATTTCTAGGATAAAACATCTATTGTTTTTAAAATAACTGATCCAAAATACCTACATAATACAAACAAGTTCATATTGTTGTCTACAGTTCGTTTGTACAGTTGAAATATCATTCCTAGTATTAGAAAACGAAGTTTCATCATTTTGTTTAATCAAATCATTTTTCAAGGTCGACGACAGTAAAAGGCAAAGTAAAACAATATAAATAGTATTGTAAATAATGCTGTACTTAACAAAATTTTATTTATTAGACATTAGCTTTTGCTCGAGATTTCGCCTGCGTGTTTGTCGGTTATCGCAGTATATAGTAGCCCATGTCTTTCCTCAAGAATCAAAGTATCTATATGTCAGATTTAATTGGAATCAGTGTAGCGGTTTAGCCGTAAAAGCGTGACAGACGGATAGAGTTACTTACGCATTTATGATATAAATTACTGGCTTTTCCGAACACTCAACCTGCCATGCTCTTTAAATAATTCTCTACTGTCGAAATAGATATAATCCGCCAGATTTGTTTAGAATATATTTAATGTTTTGAGACCTTTTTTATTATAATTTTTGCTGATTATAATTATTTGTTTCAGGGATGGCGTTGGTGACGGTCAATTGAATTTAGTCAGAGATTACGAAATCCCGCAACTAAAAATAAGTTTCTCAGTACTCGGGAACGAGTACAAGCCGTCACTTACGTATGTAGTGGTTCAGAAACGAATAAATACAAGAATATTCCTCAAAGCCTCTGATGGATTAGAAAACCCAGCCCCCGGTACTGTTATGGACCATACGATTACTAGACGCGATTGGTAAGTGAATTTATACTCTTCATTTCATTGCACCTTACCATAACTGTAACCTTTTTAACATAAACTAATTTAGCTTGTGTAATTGTTTGTTAACTTTTTCAATTATTTTATTAAAATAATATATACGACCAAAAAGGTTGTTGGTCATAACAACTGTTTGCCATAACTATCCAAATGATCCATATTATCCTCTGTATCTAGATTAATTTTTAACAGAGGCCTCATTAATTAAAGGTGAAGAATACACCTATTTTTAAAAACTATCAATCGTTTTGATGTCAAGCGCATACTAGGACACACTCTTTAAGTGTATAATAAATCGAAAAGTTGTTTAACTCAAATGAAAATGCCTATTAGAAGTATATTGACCATAGAACTAGTTCTAATTAATTGTGTATATAGGTAAGGGAATTAAAACAATCGTGTCTTCTAAAAAAAAGAAGTAAAAAAGTATATTCGTATTTATATCAGTTGTCTAGTACCCAACTAGATGGCGTTGTATGTTAGATGTCCGAAATAAATTTTACACAAATATATCTTACTCTTTACTTTAAATTCTACCCAGTTAGGGGAAAATCAGCTGCAGCTATATGAGATATGTCTTTATTATTGTTTTATGTGACTTCTTTTGCTATAGAGATTATGGTTTTTTAAAGATAATTCGTTATTAAACGAATATTAGTGTAACTCGCATACTTTATATTACAGGTACGACTTCCTAATAGTATCACAAAAAGTGAACCAAGGTACAGTAACTCCTACACATTACGTAGTTGTCCACGATGACAGTGATATGACGCCGGATCAGTGTCAGAGATTCACTTACAAACTGTGCCATTTGTATTACAACTGGCCAGGAACTGTCAGAGTGCCAGCACCTTGCCAATATGCTCATAAGTTGGCATATCTTGTGGGACAAAACGTACATCAACAACCTTCAGAAGCATTGGCTGACAAACTTTTCTTTTTGTAGAAGGTGCCTTATATTTATCTTTGTATGTAGTAAAATCGTAATACTCATAATAATTAACTGCGTATTTAGAAGAATAGCATAAAATTTAAGCTGATTGTCCTTTTGCCTAAAGTTGGCAATTAATTAATAAAAAAACTGGTAATAAACCGCGATTTATTTTTGTAATCAAATAAGTACTTGATTCTTTTAAATCTTAAATTCGCTCGATATAACATTTGAAGGATGAAGTCATCTTTTTTCCTACTAAACGATTTTCAAAAGCTATTTAATCAACATGTATTATATATCTGGTATTAATCTAGATCTCAAGAATGAGAAACTGTTATTGAATCAGAATTTTGCAGATGATTGTAATCTCTTAAAGAGGCAGTTAATTCTTTGGGTAGTACATTTATTTTCTTAATATATTATATTGTAGATTTCTTATACAAAGACTTAGATGATTTGTTGTTATACAATTATATTTACAATTGTATTGTTGGTTGATTTCAAATGTTAAAGTGGAAGGTTTGTTTTGAGTTTTATAAAGTATTTTCCATTAGTATGTATGCGCGTTGATTAGGTACATGTCCGTTAAGATTTGCAAGGGTTTGTCAATAGATCATCTTATTGCCAAACTTTTCCGTTAGAGACGCCACTGGACTATAACAGAAATATGGTACAAGATCAAATATGGTATATCTTGACATGTCTATACTTTGTATCTGCATATAATGTCTATTATCAAAACATGTTGTTCTCACATATAATAGAAATTAATTTTTACTACATATTACTTAAACTTTTATTTCCTTTTTCTATGCTAACATCAAATTTTTCCAAAAAGTTGAGCACGTTAGACATCGCTAATTAAACTCCTTTGAAGTTTCTTCCATATCTATAAAGTTTGTTTATATCTGTCTTATATAAAGAACTAGTTTCCTATTCATTGTCATTATCCTCATCATCTTCAAATTGTAACTAAAAAAGTTTCACTACAAAATTACTATTTGCGTCATACAGAATTAGCCCTTCAATAAGATTCTTTTTTCCTTTTAGCGATGTGCCGCGTTCCCGGAGCAGCTGTTTTTATTCTGGAATAGTTAATTGTCGACAATCATTATTAATTTTTGATAAAAATATATGAAAATAAAATCAGCTGTGCAACTCGTATTGAAACTTCGCTAAATAAAAGTTTGCCGCGCTAGCCCTGTTTACGTTATAGTTCGGTGGCGCCTTCTAAGATAATGCTTTGCGTAAGCAACTTAATTGAAATATTAGTAAATGTAGGATTTTAATTTTGAGTATTATTTTCAAAAGTATAACATGATAAGATTTACGATCATGACGTAATAATTGGTAGAAAAATTAATGAGATTATATTAGAAGAAGATTATATTGGACATACGAACGACAGAACTTCAATATCGCGTAGTATTTGGGTTGTGGATGTCTGAAGAAAATTACTTGTACAAAATTCAAATTCAAAGTAGCAGACTTGAAGCCAAACCCTACCTAGTCTCAAAAGTAAGGATCGGAGAGAGAACCACAAAAATATCATAGATATATCTCTGTAATATTAATTGAAACATAATAATATGTTAAAACTCAAAGTCTGGCTGCACTGGCTCTAGATAATTTTCAAAGATAATTGATGAGTTAGTGTTTTTAAAAATCCAAGGTGTAACTGAAATATGAAACTATATTTTGAGTCGAATTCTGTGAATGACGTAAAACGTTGACCAATTTCAACAAATATTGTGATTCTTACAAATTTGTGATTATTTCTTATGTAAATCAATGTAGGTAAATTATAATGCCTGGGATGCTGCAGGGTTATAGAATGTCCCAGATGGTGTAAGAAAGCGGGTCCCGGATCTCTCACGTCTCAGGCGCAGAGCGGCACACCGTGTGGTTTTAGTCGGTTCGATTCCGACATACCGCCCCGCCGCAAACCCCGGTGGGGTGAAGGCCCGAGGGGTTTCCACACGTAAAAAAAAGGGTTATAAAATGTCAAGACTTGGATTAATTGGTCGTAAATCAAATTTATAAGAAAATTTTGATCTACAAGTCCATAAGTTTGAATATTAAAACTTAGAAAGGGTTTTCTTTTTGCAATAATTAGTAAAATTCTAAAAACTTTTAAATATTTAGCTCTTCCCACCAAACAAATTGGAACATCTCAATTTATAACATATACCTATACTATTGATTGAAATGGCACGTCATGGCCATCCAAGGTTATATTACTAATAAACTTTGACCGACCTTGATCTTTAATATTTCAACTAGTGTAGCCAGACTTTGAGGCCTGAATCTCACTGTGGACGGATTTTAAACACTTACACTTGACATTGATTAGAAGTGATTGATAATGCTTTAGTTGTACCAAAGGTATAACGTGTTAATTTTAAGTATTTTTTTACTTTTAAGAGTGATATTAATATTATTATGTTAGAATAATAAGATTTTATTTTGACTACTTATAATTATAATTTGCCTTTCTTTGCCGCGTCTTTACCGTATACGTTAAAAATTTAATAACTGGTTTTCAAACAGCGATGGAAAAGTACCTTAAGAAAGCGATATATCTTCAATCAATGCATATAAACATCAATTTGTATACGCTTCAAAACCTTAAAAAGTTCTGCACCAATTGAGCTTTAATTTTGACACGCTCCTGAAGATGATTTTTATTTTCTTTTAGTTTCCATCAACGTTTATCATCAATTCTACTGCAACGTGTCAAAGTTACTAAACGGCCAACGCATCTTGGCGAGTCTGAAGGCTCATAGGCTCTGCGAATTTTAGCGCACGTGCACGCGATGTAACCAATGAGCACGAAGTAACCAAAAAGGTGCCTCCAATACGCGTGCCTCAGGGTGTTGTTTAATCGATATTTATTAAAATCGATTGAAATTAAGTCATAAAAATATATTCATTTTGAATATTATAAGATTTTAAATTTTCTCAAACAGTCGTTACTCAAGTAGACGTTAATAGATAACTGATATTTAAGTCAATCATATCTTTCAATTGAGAAAGTAAAATTGTATGTGTTTTTTATTAAGGTCGAAATTTTGTTGATTAACTACAGAATTCACTTATATCGTAATCTTTTTCGTTAAATATCTTATACAAATAAAAATTAATAACTGCTAAATAAAATTAATCGATTACGATACTACATTGAATAAATGGTCAATTGTGTTTACTTATGGTCAATCTCTAGCCTAGGACATCGCTCCCCATACGTCGCCTCATGCCACCATTTTGTTCCTAAAAAAGGGTTATTGCGCAACCTTCTGTGCGAAGTTCGGACACGTCAAGATACGTCGGCAGTATTGTAAGCGTGACAAGGCACAGCTAGTCAATCATAAAAAAAACACATTGTTTTAGTAAACGATTTTCTTTTCTTTTTTCGAATGTCGTGCATAATGTGATTGGAATTAAAATGCCGGCGAAGTTTTGTGATAAACCCACCCACCTTATTGATATTGTTGTTGGTTTATTGATAATATACTTTTAAGTATCGTTCATTCATTTTATTTTACATTATTGATCGGTTTAATAAGTTTTATAAAGGGGATAGTATGTGTTATTTGAAAGCTTAGCTAGTTTAATAAAATGAAGTTTCAAGAACCAGAGTAGATTTTCCACTCGAATAGAAAGTCATTCATTTAATCACACTAAATAATATTTTGTAGGGTTAATGATAACGAATATAAATAAAACAAAGATCACTGGTATTGTTTAGAAATTCCGCTATTGGACAATATTTTTGCATTTCACCATAGACATTGTTCACTGTGTTTTTTTATGCTACTTTTTTTAGTTCTCATGTGACCCTTTCTCTCTCGCTCTCTCACTATACATTAGCTGTCATAAAGCCTTGGTATGGGTTCAAAGGTGTTCGAGCTTCATTCATTATTTCGCCTAAAAAAGGTACTGATTTACCATATTGTTGAATGGGCAGTTCTTTCTCTTTTAGAATTTCCTGGCAGTTTCCAAACTTACACGTTCATACTAATCAGCGTCTCATTTTCAAAGTTCGTTAGGTGGTTTGAAAGATCTAAGCGTATAGTGGAGAAAGAACTTTCGTTCATAATATTTTTTGTGGAATTGGGGATTGACGAGCACACATGTCGCCTAATGGTAAGCGATTATCGACGCCCACGGACAGCTACAATACCAAAGGTGTCACAAGCCATTATTAATAAAGAGTACGCTTTTGAAGGTCGTATTGGTCCGTGAATACCGCAGGCGACAGTTCATTCCACATTTTTGTTGTGCGAGGCAAAAAGTTTCTAGAAAAGCGCACATTTGTGAACTGATAATCACCTAAATGATGGGGATTAAACTGTTGTCGCTAAGGACGATGGCGGGAAAAGGTGGCAGGGATCAGTTCGAACAATTCCTCGGAGCACTCCCCATTCTAAATGCGATAAAAGAGGCATAACGAGGTCACATCTCCCCGCAGAGCCAGAGTCCAACCAATTTGAAATATCTTGGCAGTGTGCCGATTCGAGTCGCTTTCCTTTGGATACGGTCCACAGGGCGGAGCTGGTACTGGATTGCCCAAAGATTAGATCAGTATTACATATGAGACCGAACCTGCGACGTTATAAAGCAGATGGCGGTGGGCTGTAGTGAAATTTCGTTTCGATATATTAGGCACGCCAAGCTTCTTCGAGGCTAATTTGGATTTACTCGATATATCGACACCAAGTATTCCAATATTGGCCGAGGCAGATAGGAGTGTCTACAAAACTAGGACATACGATCAACGGCAGGGTATAAAGCATAGGTTAAGGAGAAAGTTACAGATAATTAAACATTTTTATATCGGACTTTATGCAGCTATTCAAAATTCGCCGTTAATTTTAATTACAAAACCATGCTCTCTGTACCTAAACTCTGGGGCACAAATTGACCGAATCAATTTATTTGAGTTATAAGATGAAAATGTGTTCCTAAGTGTAGTTTAGTATATTCTCATGTGGCAAGGGGGTGGGTGGGCCACTCATAAAATACTATGAAAATTTTTATTTATATTGGTTTCCTGTATACTGTGGTGTATTGGCGTATCTAGTCTATTAGGTGTCGTAAAAAGTCATCTCAAAATTAAAA
Source organism: Hyphantria cunea (assembly GCA_003709505.1). Taxonomy (NCBI): domain Eukaryota; kingdom Metazoa; phylum Arthropoda; class Insecta; order Lepidoptera; family Erebidae; genus Hyphantria; species Hyphantria cunea. The sequence goes on from PKRV01000125.1 coordinate 2,667,059, forward strand.
TAGTTCGTTCATAAAATACCACCATGAATCTGTGCACGACACTTGTACTGTTAACTTTGTATAGGCGTACATTCTATAGTTTTTATTGGCATCAAGGAAATATCGGGATTGCTATTTTTACAGAAAGAACTAAACAAGTAATAATAGATTGACCCTATATATCACATAGAAATATACGAGAAATAGTTTGCGATCCAGAATCGTTTCTAAGTAAACAACATTATATATTTGCACATGCCAAGCTTCTTATTAATCTAACTAAAGGTTGACTGGTAGATGATACTATGTGACATGTATGTAGTCCATTTCATCATCAGCCTATCGCAGTCCACTGCTGGACATAGACCTCTCCAATGTCACGCTAATTGGTTCGATTTTCGGCTTCTCGCATCCAGCACCTGCCAGCCGTTTTGCGCAGATCATCACTCCACCTGGCCTGTGGACGTCCCACACTAGGTTTGCCGAGACGCGGTCTCCACTCAAGAACTCGTTTACCCCGACGGTAATCAGTTCTGCGGCGAATATGGCCAGCCCACTGCCACTTCAGCTTTCTAATCCTTTGGGATATGCCAATGACCTTGGTTCTCTGCCGGATACCCTCATTCCTGATGCGATCCCCCAGAGAACGCCGAGTGACTTTGAACTTGTAGACCAGTCGTGCCATAAGTGTCCACGTTTAAGCTCCGTGTGTCATGACGGGTAGGACGAACTTATGAAAGAATTAGGCACTGTGGGATCGACGATAAAAAGACCAGACAAAGTTTCCCAAACGCTGCCCAACCTAGCTGAATTCTCCTGTTCACCTCCTCCTCGAAGTAGTTTCCATCTAACTGCAAAGTCTGTTCGAGGTACACACCGTGTACCATGACCGGTTTCGGTATTGCATGTTCATTGAACATGAACTTCGTTTTGTCCAAGTTCATCCGTAGGCCGATGCGCACAGAACAGTCAGCCAGTTCGTTCAACATCTGTTGTAGATCCTGCAGCTTCTCTGTCATGATGACGATGTCGTCCGCAAATCGCAGGTTAAAGATGTATTCGCCAGTGATATTTATGCCGCGTCTTTTACAGTGTAGCGTCTTGAAGAAATCCTCCATTGTATTTGTGAACAATTTCGGGGATATAACATCCCCTTGCCTTACTCCTCGATGCAATGGTATGGGCCTGGTTTGCTGTTTCTGTACTTGGACGGACATGGTGGCGGCTTCGTAGAGACATCTTCGTAGAGCACTTGGATCTATCGCCAGTCCACTTGATAACGCTGCACGAATTTTAGAACAGACCAGATCTCGATCGAGTCGAAGGGCTTCTCACAGTCCACGAATGCTAGGCACATGGGCTGATTATACTCTTCTGTCATCTTCATAATCTGCCGCACTGTGAGGATGTGGTCTATGGTGCCATATCCACTCCGAAATCCAGCTTGCTCCGGTGGTTGGAATTCGTCGATTCTCCGCGCAAGACGGTTCGTAAAGACTCTTGAGAACAGCTTGTGAACGTGACTTAGAAGGGAAATAGGTCGATAGTTCTTCAACCTGGTCTTGTCACCCTTTTTTAAGAGCAAGATGATCACACTTCTACTCCACACCTCTGGAGTTCTCCCTTGGAATAGGACAGCGTAGGACATTTAGTACAAATGCAACTGTCAAAAATAAATTATTTTTACTTAAAGTTACGTTATTTTCTTTAACGTACTTACTAATTATTTATTTTACTTGCTACCTCATTGAATCAAGTCAAGTCCAAAGATTAGTCAGTTAGCTTCTATATTCTAGTTATGCGAGATTATGTGACATTTTTATAGGTTTTCTGAACTATAACAATTGGATCATTACGCACATAACATATTATTACATATACTCTGTGGTTTATTTTGGCATTTCTTATCATAGCCAGTCTAAGGGAAAGCCGGCGTCTTATAGCTTTAAAGTCTGACTTCTAAAAATATCTTATCTTTACTATTTATATATTTTCTTTATGGCTCCCATTAACTGATTAAGTTCAGTTTGAGGTCACATGATATTGCTAAAAACATTTAGAGCGCGATTTTATAGCAATTTCATTATTAGAAAGGCTTTTGGGAAGATACAATAGGATTACAGAAAAAAAGAAAACGGTTCAGCCTTTTCGGCTTTTGGAAATCTGATATAAAACCTAAGGGATTAAGTTAGGTAGTTATTTACCTACGAACGAAAATATAAACCACAGATATAGTTAATTTGGATTATAACTAATCATTAGATAATTATTAATTACTGTTAATAAAAACTGTTTAGTTTTTATGCCATGGCCATGATGGTTCACATATAATGACTTAGGAGTGACTCATGTCACAATTAAGAGGTGTGGACGTCGCAAGATCTGAAGATAAACAGTCCCCTGTTTCTGATCGCGCCGCTTTATGTAGTTGTAGTCCCCACCTCGCCCGACTCATGAAACAGTTCGATTGTGTCATATGTTTGTATAGCTTTATTATTCGGACACGAAATAGTTATATATTTCGGATATTGTGTCAAATCTTCCCTCAACTTATTGTATAAAATCTTGAAACAACCATTCATCCGCCTATCCGCCTAGTTGTTATATTCACACGCATGCACTCTATGAGTGTGTGTGTGTGTGTATGTGTGTGCGTGTGTATGTGTGTGTGTGTGAAATTATGTTGATAGAAGATGATCGTAAGATCTAGTTGTTTGCTATACTATTAGCTACTTCGTAATAGTGAGACTGGACTTATGTCCGCAACCATATATATTGTATGTGATGAAACTTCTTAATAAATACAATCAAGAAAAAAATATGTGTGCGTGTACTAGTGTACACACGTAAGAAGTGAAACTTCTTTATGGCCTTATTTTTCGAAAAATGATCTACATGCAACTTTCCGGAAATTGGTTAAATAAAGTTAAATTAGATAAAGTTTAAACAAAAGGATTTTATTATCATAGACATAAATACAAAAAAAGTATACGCTCACAAAATTCTATTGATAGCTAGGTAAGTAAAACTACAAAAAGAATTTTCCCGTACCGGGAATCGAACCCGAGCCTCCTGGGTGATTAATATTCATCACTAACTGAATACTTTATGGAATAAGTCTTGAAATTAGAACACTTAGCGCCATTTTTCGCGTAGACTATAGAACTAATTATCGTCACTAGATGGAGCGGAAATCAAATTTAAAACTTTCTTTACAAAAATTTTCAAGAATTTAGTCCAAGTAAAATGTGAAAAGAAAATAATAAATTTTAGGTGTCTTAGTGTGTTTTCTCTTTTTTTTTATTTTTTGAATTCTTATTGTAATGATGGTATTAATTGTGTATACTACTAAAAATCATATATAACAATCTGATGTCCATGATGGTTGTCTGAAAGAGACGGTCGAATCTTTTTCTTTTTCACACACACAATTAATACAATCATTACAATAAGAATTTAAAAAATAAAAAAAGAAAAAAAGAAATACAAATGAAAAAAATATTTACCTTAATAACCTAAGTACTTAAAAAGTACTTAAAAAACCATAAATAAATTTGTTTCAAAAATAAATCACTGATGAGCAAAAAGATGCGCCCCCGGGTGGGCTCGGACTACCAACCTTTCGGTTATCAGCCGAACGCGCTAACCAATTGCGCCACGGAGGCTTCTGCATGAATGACCCAAATAACTGTTTAGTTATTTGAACTACTGATAGTTAAATGTGACGCGTCACGGATAAATGTGATGCGTAACCGAAAAAAATGTGACGGTAAATTTTTTTCCAACGCCGATAAAGAAGTTTCACTTCAAAATTCCAATTAAAAAGGTTTATTTTCGTTTCTTGTTACGTTTTCATTATTTTAGGTATTATGTTTAATTTCCACACCTACTTTAGCTTAAACCTTTTATAACTATGTGGTTATTTTTACTAATCGTATTTGAAAAAAGTGACAATTTAATAGCGAGAATCAAAGTGTTAATTTTCTTTGTTTTTTAAATGTCAACCTTTTAATTTACTGTCGATTACAATTCTGTAAAAGCTTTTTTTTTCAAGTTCTGGAATTACTTTTTATACGCAAAAAATGTGGTTATTACTAAATGTTTTAGTTTTAATTATATTATATTTCTGTACAAAGTTGACATTGACATACTCACACAGGCTGGAGACACCACGTGTTGGCTTCGCCACCATGGAGTCCCTCCAGCCGGTCATCCCCGAGTGGGCAGGGCGGCAGCACGGGACCCTTTCCTTCCGACTGACGCAGGTGCTTTCCGGACACGGTTGCTTCGGGAAGTATCTGCACTCGGTCGCGCGGAGGGAATTGAGTCCCGCCTGCCACCATTGCGACTGCAGTGAGGACTCGGCCCAACAGACGCTGGCGGTGTGCCTCGCTTGGGCACCGCAGCTTCGGGCTCTCACTGCAGTCATCGGAGGAGATCTATCGCTGCCGGCCGTCGTACGCTCCATGGCCGGCGGCGAGAGTTGCTTTGCCGCGGTCGCGACCTTCTGCGAGGAAGTCATCTCGCAGAAGGAGGCGGCGGAGAAGGCCCGGCAGGACGATCTCCACTCGGGCCCGATCCGCCGCCGGCGAACCGGGCGGCGGAGGCGCGCCTACCAGCGCCTCATGCCGCCCTGAGTGTGGCCGCGGATGGGCGGGACGGTTTTTCCCCCCATTCGCTTCACAGGCCAGCCGCGCGGGGGCGACGTTACGCGTGTGCCGTACGTCGCTTAAATTGAGAGGATATAACATTTAAAGACGGTGCCCGCTTCAGTGCGGGCAAGCGCTGGGAGGGGTCCGGATGGCGTAACAAAGCGGTTCCCGGATCTCTCCCCTCTCAGGCGCAGAATGGCACACCGTGTGGTTTTAGTCGGCTCGATTTCGACACACCGCCCTGCCGCAAACCCCGGTGGGGTGAAGGCCCGAGGGGGTTTCCACACGAACAAAAAAAAAAGACATACTCACACAATATTGTGTAGTAACAAATGTTGTTTCTATTTCCAATGTTTCATAGTTTTGTTTTTTATTGAGTAAAATTTGTTAATCTAGAATTAAGTAGATGAAAATAAGAATAGACTTCAAATAAAAAATATATTTCATATGAATTTGTATTTTTATTTGCACTAGTGATGCTATCCTATGTACTTAAATCCTCATACATAGCTGCACTGCCTAAACCATTTGAGTTGCATGATAATATTAAACAACGGGATTGTTTGTCTTAAATAGTTCTTTAAAAGATCTGCAATAGATTATATATCAACATTTTATGTAAAAGTTGCCAGTATATTTTAAATAGTGAGGCATACACACATTTACGTACCTAAACATTTTAATTGTATGATAGTTTTAATTCTTGAGAAAGGATATATGCTACTATTTACCACGATAGTTGTCAGAAACGCTGGCGGAAACGCAAGCAAGTGCTAGAGCGATATATTCCAAGTGCTAGACTTGTCTACTAAAAGCAGGATTAAATGTAGGTTTACTGTATGGTGTTAGAACTGTCTGTCAGTAAACCATTCAAAGGAAAGCTAATGTGCGACATAGTGCACGTCTTTAAAAAAACTAAAACTATACGGTAAAACGTCAATTATCTATTATAAGTCACATAGTATATGTGAACCCCTATCTATAGATGCACACGTATACAGTTTTGTGTTCCCTACGTTTTTAATTCGTTGAAGATATTCTCCTTTCTCCTTCCCCATTTTTATTTTGAACAACCTAGGCAGCCGTTGGTTTCCCTCCGATTTAATGATAAATTGCTAACAAACACGTTTGGAGAATTTTATGTGTGAGAAAGTTACCGAAGTGATTCCTCTGTCTTACATAAAACTGGTGATAAGCAATTCCTGTTTCCATCAAGTGATCCAAAGCTGCATTATAAGCATGAGTTGCGTCTTAATACTTACAGGTCGTCATTTTATTTTATTTTTATTTTAAAAACTTCAGACACACATGTACAACGGCGGACTTAATGCCCAAGGCATTCTCCACCAGCCAACCTTTGTGTGGTGTAAAAATTTTGTGGGGTAGATGCATTGTGGTGGGGAAAAAAATATATATATACATGAAGTTACGCATATACATAAAAATATAAATAAATATATATACACGGTAATACATAAACTTTAAATATATACTCTTTGAGTAGGTACTAAGTCGTTTACTAATTAGGGTTTTCCTGCCATCTTGTAAAGCCTGCGTATACAGCTGCAGATTATCAGCATACAGGTGATACGAACACCGAAGGTGATCAGTAATGAGGCTAATAAAAATAGAGAATAGGAGAGGAGATAAAATTCCGCCTTGAGCAACGCTTATGTAGAGGTTGCGCCAGTTCGATAATAAGTCATGAACACGAACACTCTGCTGGCGCCCCTGAAGATAGGTAGAGAACCATTCCAGTGCCTCAGGGGACACCCCAAGATACCCAAGGATTGTTAGAAAGATTTCGTGACTGACGTTTTGGATTTTTCTAATTGATGGCATTAGAAAAATCCACCAAAACCAGAACAGTAACTTTGATGTCCTCCATGCCCCTCCTCATATTGCCTGTCACTTTAAGAAGAGCGGTGACAGTACTATGACCGGGCCTAAAGCCAGACTGCAGAGGACTTAACAATTTTTGACGCTATACAAATTCAGAGAGCTGCTTGTATACCCAGGCTTCGAGGACTTTAGACAGGAAGGGGAGGATGGAAATGGGTCGAAAGTGTTCGGATAGTGAAGGATTTTTTTTTGGGAAGAGGTATGACGAAAGCCTTTCACCAAAGAGAGGGAAAGGTTCCGGAGTCAAGGGAGTAGTTTATTATGTGAGTTATTGCCAAGCGCGTATAGTTCAAGATGGTAATGACATGCGTCGGCAAATACCATCACATCCCAACGAATTGAAGCGGATAGATAGTATGATCTTTTTGATATCCGCAGAAAGCACCGGAGTAAATCAAAAGAGTCGATGTTGGGGCTGGTAATACCAGATAGGTAATTCAGCGTTTGACATTTGGTTTGAAGGTCTAGCGTTGTAGTGGATGAAAAATAGCGGTTCATATCATTTAAACCAATGGTGTTCTTAAACTCTGAACGAGGCTAATTGCCAATACCTCAAGTGCCAAGAAACTTCCAAACGCTGGATGAAGAAGATGATTCGATATTTTGCAGAATATGTCGGCGTTTACCATTGCGTATCACCTGGTTGCATCGATTTCTTGCAGTCTTATAGCAATTCCACTTGTCCTCACAGCGATCTCTCCTGAATTTGAGGAAGGCCCGATCCCTTCACCTCATCGCAATACGCACTTCATCCGTCAACCACGGTGCTGGGGCACGTTTCATTTTTATTGACTTTAGGGGAGCGTGCATATCATATAATTTTATAATATTGTCGTTGAAAATGTTAACTTTTGTGTCCATGTCTGTAGCTGCCGCCACGCCCGTGCAATCAATCTTCGCAGCGTCCGCATATAGTTTTCCTAAGGCCATGTTCCTGTAACTTCGTAAATGTATAATCCTTAAATGTGACTTAGAGGGCTTCAGGATATAGGACAGAAAAACTTGATCGTGGTGGAAGAAACCGGAGGCAGGGAGTTGACCATGGGACAATTTTATCCTTGGCGACCTGTAACCCCTTCGACAGCTTATCACCCATGTCCTATACGTTCGAAAAACACCCTTTGCTCAACAACTTCAGAGTTCAACTTCTTTCTGGAACATTACAGTCTCACTGAAAGACCACTGAACCTTAACTCTGGAGCTTCGCAGTAATGATTGCTTGCGGTGAAAGTTACCTACCAGTACCTAGAGTACCTTACAACATAGTACCTACTAGTCCTGAGTCGCGATATAGAAGTACCGATTAACATACTTCTTTACAACTTCCCAACTACATCCGTTGGCCTATGACTTGTTAGGTATGATCAACTTACCTGATCGGTTGTAGGTCAAAAAATCAAAAGGATAGTCTGGTCCTTTGTGTTGGCAGGAAATGACACTCGTCCCTTTAAATAGTAATACCTACATATATTAATTTTACACCACTATCTTATGTTTTTGTTAAGTTGTTAGTAAAGTTTAATTAATGGTGTATTTTCATATTTTGTGCCTGTTATGTTTAAAGATGCATATAGTAAAGCAGTATGTGTATAATATTTAATATCGTCAATAATGAAAAACTTAAAACTTAGATACTTCAAAACACTTTCAGAACCACTTTTTTGTGTGATAAGAAAAGGTGCCTGATCAATTATAAGTGCAACGTTTCATACTTAAGTGTCATAGTTTTTATTGTTCAGGTGTTTGGAACTATGTTTTCCTGAGTTGAAGAACAAATTCCGGAATATATATATATATATATATCATATCATTAAATGAGCAAGACATCTGTCCGATTAGCTAAACTCCTGAGGGATCTCCAATTAATGTAGTATTTTTGATTTCCCCCGTCTACAAGTCCCGTAAACTATAAGACTAAACTTATGAAAGTAATATCTTTTGTTTTTTTATGGTATGGGGTGGGGGGCAAACGAGCAGACGTATCGCCTGATGAGAGGCGATTACCGTCACCCATGTACACCCGCAACACCAGAGTCGTCACAAGTATGGGCCTCCGCTGTTTCACACCAGTTTTCTGTGAGGTTATGGTATTAATCTGGTTGAGCTGGCCCATTCATGCCGAAGCGTGGCTCTGCCACGATAAAAATAATCATGATGATTAATTGCTAAGTTAGTGAAGTGTTGAGAATATTTTACCAGAGTTTTATCTTACTTGTTAGATCTCGCATAAACAAGATTCATTTAAATCTACTTATTATGCTACAATTTCATTATTTTACAAACTATAGTTTTCCTCTGCATCTTTAAAAACGTACACAGTCCACGATTGCATTTAATTTTGTGTCATCTTTATAATCTTATAGTTAGACATCTTCTTTAGATTATACCTAGTGTAAAGTTGAAACTATATATGAATATTGTAAGTTCTCAGATTTCATCATCGTTAACATCATCATCATCTCAACCAAAAGGCGACCACTGCTGCTACCTTTCCCAAGGTTCCCCATAGCAACTGGTCCTGTACTACTTTATTCTCAGATTTATTTGAATATAGGCACGAGTATTTATAATTAACACTGATATTTAAAGTTTTTTAATTCTGGATTTTGTGAATATTTTTTTTGACATTCCTATATAAACCGTTTCTTTAATAGATAAGATTATTGTCTACATTCTTGCATTCTCTCTGTTTTATTCATAAACTATAAGTCAGTTCAGCCTTGTTTCAGCGTAAGTTATACTCTTGGAAAGTTGGATCACTTGATCAAATATTCATTATTATAATTTGTAACATATTTTGAGGTAAAAACACTGATATAATGTACCTAACAATATATAAGTTAGATATATAATTATATACTATTTTGATAGAGCATTTATTGAATCATTCTAAGTATTTAGTCTAAATGTTATCGAAATATCGTTCTAATTGTTTGCAACGAAGGTTTACCCTACGGCATAACTTGACAGGAGACGCCGAATGCACGCGCTTTTGACTGATGTGAGTTAGACAACCATGTACCATTAGATGCTGTTTTCGATTTTTCACAAACGAGTCTTTCGAAGAGATCGATGTAAGTTGATGGTTTGTTGGACGCTTCAAAAGGAAACCTGTTACATTTAAAGCGATGAATATTCAAATGTTGGTTTGAATACGAAATAGTTATTTAGTTTTGCTAAATTGAGATCTGATAATCATCCAACTGTTGCAATTTGTGATTGGCTGAGTTAATTTCCTCGTATAAAATTATTACCAATTTAGATGATTTTAGAAAACCCTAACGTTTGCTATTATCTATACTGACACAAAGATTAGAGGGTTTGTGAAATTAGAAGATATTTCTGGTTGAAGACTTTTGTTTTTAAAATGTATTTTATAATTAAACGACTGCTATCTCAAATATTTGGTACGTTTAGCTACATTAAATGTAAAGCAATGAAAACTTATTTGTAGTAAGTAGGTAATTTATTCCTTGAAATCAAAAACTTGCAGTATGAATTGTCAGGTATAGAGTATACTGTTTATTGCATCGAAAACAAACTTCTAGCAGTTAAGCTGTGGGCTGACGTAATGAATATCGGTCTCCACTTCAGAACAATCTGAAATACCGACGGCGTGTGTGGGAGTGCTTCGTTTAACGAAAGAGCGGCAGTCCATCAGGAGGGAGCGAGATAATGCTATACGGAGTGAGCAGTATCAAGTAATACACTGCCCGTGGGAAATGCACAGTAGTGGGCAGATCAGACTGCGCGCGCGCCGGCCCAGTGCACGTATTATTGTATTGGAATCTTCATTGCTCACAAGAGCTTATAATATTATATGCGTGTGTGGGACAACAACCTTATGTCAACCAAGCAAGATTCAATATTGTACTATTTTTTCATGGATTTGTGGTAATTCGTTTAGTTTGAAACTTATATAGGTAGTGCCGTCGGGTAACTATAATGCGATGAATTTTTTAGCGATCGATTGAGGTTTCTGCGGCGGGCTTTCGGTCGGGATGCAAATGTGTTTTCGGAGTTTGTCGGCACACGCCTAAAATAAAAGAAATACATGCTTCAATAAACACGTATTCATGATATTGTACGTAACGAGTGGATTTTACTTACTCGGCAGTTGTTATCGTTTCTGTTTATATTAACTATTAAATATGTCTTGGTTTTTAGCTATTGTTCTTGCAAGTACCTACACGCTAATTAGCATTTCAATAGAATTAAATGAAGAAAATGGAATGTAACAAATGGCAAGAAACTATTGTCTAATTGGATTAAACTTAAAAGTTATCCATCACTTAAATTGAAACTTTCTAAGAACTTTTTTAATGGTCACGGCTGATTACAGGGAGTCATCTCAAGGTATACAGTATAGCCTTCGCTTAGCAACATGCAAACTACGACTTTTATATTTCAATTTAAAGTTATAAGCTTAATGAAAACGTAAAGTTTCCGACGCCCATCACTATCAATCACAATCACTTATAATTCAAATTTTACACCTACTCAAGCAGTAAAAACAAAAAGCATCAACTCTAATATCGTGGACGATCACCTCTGAGCGAAATTTATCATTTAATACAATCAATTATTTGTTATATAATTAAGCATTCTATGTAAATAAGGACGAATTTCGTTTAAGCGGTTAGTCGTAGTGATTCTTTTATGAGGCGAGGGACAATAGTACTTGATACAGGGGTGGGTTGGCTTTCGATACATATCTTAATTAGGCCTCACAAGGCCATCATCGATTATTTTTTTTATATCCGGTCCGTCTGACCGCAACTAATATTTGTTAAGACTAATTTCTTTCTTAAAATGCATGGTTTTATAGGAAAAAGTTCATAATTGGTTGAATTGAGAATCCTGTAAAGTTTCGGAAGGTATCAGATACCTGTAGATTGGGATTGAAATCTCCATCTCCTACTATCTACCTAAGTACCTATCTCTTTACTCTACTAGTACGTATATCTGTACGTATACTTAGTTAGGTACTAACTAGACACTCCGTAATGGGACTATTAGTGTAAAACAGAATAAACTAACACAAGAATTAAGCATATTATGACTTTACTCTTGACTAAGGAGATGTTTTCACGGTAAATTACAATTAAACGCTATTACTAATGTAAACCTTTATGCGTTAAAATGAATATGAGTCAACAGCCATAAGCTTAACTAGATCCTCTTGTGTATACTCTGGTTTTCAAGCCAAATGCCTGATGAGTGTGCTTAGGCTAATATAAAATTTGTCTTTGTGTATATTATGTGCAGTAACTTCGAAACTCGGTGGAATATTTTGCAAGATTTCATTAACATCGCTCTTGTTACAGGTACCACGTGAACACAGACGCATAATGCAAAATACGAATCGACGCGCTCAAATCGCTATTCGTCTATCGCGTTCAAGAGGTTATTATATGTTTGTTTCCATAAAAGTAACTTTATATACACACCCAAATGTTTAGATTGAATATTCTAATCTTCATATGTAAAAAAATTAGGTACAAAAGCATGTATGATATATTTTTAGAGTGCCTACAGACCGTGTGGGTAGTAGAGTGACAGAATTTATTGCTTAAGTTTTATGACGGAAAATCCTAATTATGTATTTTAGAGTTTACCTCGCAAAACCGAATGTTTTTGTAGTCTTTACATATATACTATCTTTATATATATACTTTACATATATCTAGTAGTCCTTTTTTCGTTGTAACTACTTAAGTGAAATTGGATGAGATACTGCAGGTTAGGCAGCCAGTGCTACAATGTGTCACTGCTTGGCCGGAGCGTGGATAGACGCTTTACATGATAACAGAATGCCTGGTGTGGATTTTTTTTATGGTATAGGTTGCAAACGAGCAGGCGTATCGCCTGATGGTAAGCGTTTACCGCCGCCCAAGGACACCCGTACCACCAGAGGCATCACAAGTGCGTTGCCAGCCTTGGGGGATGGGGAGAAGGATGTAGGGCAGGGCTGGATTATGGGCCTGCGGTATCCTCACTCACTCGGTGAAACACAGCGCAGGCGCTATTTCACACCGGCTTTCTGTGAGGCCGTGGTATTACTCCGATCGAGCCGGCCCATGCATGCCGAAGCATGGCTCTCCCACGGTCGAAAGGATGGAGCAGAGGCGTGATCTCGTGGCAGACATCGAAGCAGGCCTGGAAAGCGACGGTATATACGCTAGACAAAAGCAAGAGCTAAGTAGCCTAAGCCTAGATCTCAATATAATTCAGGAAATTGGTTACATTACAATGTATAAAATGTATTTTTATAAGGAGCGACATGCATGAGAATGTTTTTCATTGATATCGACAAAATTCAAATTTAATATTCTTGATGAAGTATCATATGTTCTTTTCTTTGACTTCTGATTTATTGCAAATAGGAAAGACTTTATTGCGAAGCTCACCTTGAAACAAATACAGTAGTTGTAGTAACTGTTTACCATGTTACTAATTAACCATATAAACTGATTTACAGCTTTATTTCAAAGTCATAAGGTTTGTTCTTCGATACGCAAGTAAGATATAAACAAGAGTATAACCAAACCAACCCAATAAAGTAGTTAAAATGTGAGAATCCCTGCCGTGAGCGCAAGAAGTGTGCCAACGCAAATATCACATTTTGCATAGCTTGTTCGTAATTATATCGATCTAGATGCGACTTGAAATCGTATTAATTAACTTTATTGTTTTTTTAAGTGGATATAATAGAACCTTTGAGACTGTAATACTGATTATTATTTAATTTGTAAGTTAAATAAATGTCATGTTGTGTACCGCAGTCAATGGTAATTGTAAATAGGTACTATCGGTGTAACTCGTTCAAAAAATGTCTAATGGGTCTTTGTGCAGGTAATACTTTAAATACAGGATGGCAATCAGTTACGACTTTACAAACATCTGAGAACAAAAAATGTCATAGAAATAGTAGCAACTAGTATATAGTCTCTACAATTTACGATATGACTATGGTATTGCATTGAAGAATTGTATGTATTCTCTCTTTATTCAGATTCGAAATACCTAAATAAAACATCAAGCAACATGTAGAGAGTTAAAAATAGGGTAATGTATATGGATATTTCCACATCTTTGGCTTGTTTGAAATCGGAAAGACAGGCGATTACAGTTTAAATGCTGACATGCTTATTTTAGCATAAAATAGCAATTTAGGTACTTCATTTCCATTATTATTCCATGATATAGTTTTATATATCTAACCATTTAGTTGAAAGCCCTTAAGAATTACAGTTTAGCTATCCATATTTGGTACAAAGATTCAAAACAAGCTTCAAGATAAAAAGCAAATCAGTTAACTGCAATCGTCAATCTAAGCGCAGCGTTTCAAAATCCTTAAGTTAATTTGTCTCTCGTCGCATTCAGAACATACGTAAACAGTGATGATCAAGTTTAATAGGAAAGAAACAACATCTGTACGGCACGACGTCGCTTCATCTATTCGCTAGGATCTTTTAAACTACCCAACGAAAAATTTATAATCATACAACATTAGTTTCCAGCCGTAGATAAAGTGATTCAAAAGCAAGGTTCAATCATTTTATATATATGTAAAACATCCATATTATTTTTAGCTGCTTCGGTGGCGCAGCGGTAGCGTACGCGACTACTGTTCTTGAGGTCTCGAGTTCAATTCCCGGGTCGGATCAAATGTTTGTATGATCTGCATATATTTGTTTCGGAGTTTGGGTATTATCAGTTGTCTAGTATCCACAATACAAGCTATGCTTAGTTTGGGACTAAATGGCGTTGTGTAAAAAAAATTATAGTAGAAGAAATCCAAGAATTTCGAAGATCCGGTCCGACTTCCGTGCGAAGCTCAGCTCTGACACAAAATAAATGATCGTACAAGGAGTACGATCATTTGTTTTGTTCAAAGATTGGCTTGAATGAGTGTCAAACTCATGTTTGTTAGTTTTACATAACACTAGCTCATGTAGTATTTTACTCTAATTGACCTATATGTTACTAATTATCACAGACATTGAGACAAAAATTGAGAAAAAAGTATCGTGAGTGTATTCAGTAGAAGTTCTTTGTTTATAAAAGATATAAGATTGCACGGTTGGCCTTGTAGTTCAAGTGGTCGCCATGCCACTTTCCATTGTGCCAAAAGTTGTGGGCTTAAATCTCACATGGCTCAACCCTAATGCTCTATGGACCACCTTTGTCGATAGCTGAAGTGAAATGGTATATTGAGTATGGTATATAATAAATATAATGTTTGAAACTGAGATGAACCGTTAAGCCCAAATCATCATATCGCCTTCAACTGCTAAACGAAGGGCTTCCCCAAGGTGCGCCAACTATTCCAATCTTCGACAGTTACTTTCTTCAAATCATCGGTCCGTCATGTCGCAGCACCATTATATAATTAATAAATATTTAAATAATTCGACACTAAAATTTTCTTTCAAATCTTATTTTACATAGGTTCAAAAACTTTGGTGTTTTGATAGGCAACCAATCTAAATGTGGTGTCTGGTAACTACGGTTTAGCGTTTACCCGGTTTCAGAGCGGGCAGCACCGAGTCGCTCGTCGTGTTTCAGTTAAAGCCTCAGGCATTTTGCCGTGGGAACGGACGAGGCCTCTCAATGGACTCTTTTACTCCCTGTTAATCCGAATTTAGTGATGTTATTTATGCTTCGGCTTATGTTGGTCAATGTCCGAGTGATGGATTAAACAAATGTGTTTTAATGATACATTCTTAGCATGCCACTTGGTTGTTTATTTTTACAGTATGTAAACATCAAAATAATATGCGATTATTATTCAAGTAGTTGATTTGCTTGCAATTGGTCTGTTCCACATATAGGTATGTTGTTTGTAAATAGACCCACATTATATCCAATAATTGATTGTGTGTGGCTTTTGATTATGAAAAAAAGGATTTTTCATGTTCATAATTTTGCACTAAATCTCTTGAAGCTTAACGAGAGAACATAGTCTAGTTCACAAGCCTAAATAGGGGAACACTAACTACCTATAGCTGTCAACTCGAAAAAGTGCTACTTACATAGCATCACTAAGATTAGAATTTTTGAAATAAAAGCCTCAAAATACTATACCTACACTTTAAAAATCTTTAAATTAATAATTTCCCAAAAATTAATCAAGAACCTATGTAAGTTATTACGATCAATAAAGAAAACGTTTCAATAAAATGTACCTATTAAATTTCATCAAATCAATCAATTTTAGTGAATCAATAGAATTCGGTCACATTTGCATTCAAACTGCCGATTATAATAAACTGGACAAACACACAATCATTTACTATGCTCAATCATTGGTGTTGACAGATATGGCCAATATTCGCCAGAATTTGGTCATAAAATGTAAAAATCTATTCGAATTTTTTATGGTATTTCTCAATCAATCTGCGTGGCTTTAATTGTTCGATATTATTTACTGATATTGATTTCTAAAACTAGATTTTGACTAATATGTGGCGTGGTATATGTGTTTTGATTAGTTTGTCGGTGTTTGCTATAAAGGCATTGGACTGCTAATGAATATTGGGGAGCTGATATCATCACATATTTCGTATGGATCGATATTGTACTGACTTCAAAACTTCAAACCACTTCGATACAGAAATATTCAATAGAAATCCCAAATCTGATAAGAGTTGGGCTTAGGTTAACTTTATGGATATTAAGTATATCCGACGGTAACATCTATTAAATGTTAATCTTTGAGAGAGACCTTCGTCCAGCAGTGGATATCGATAAGTTGATTTGAACTATATTAGTCATGTTAGTTATAAACTATTATAACTACATGTTTTTTTATCAGTTCAATACTCCAGTAAATCACATTTCGTATTATCCTAATTATTTCTTTAGTTTGGCTTTGTGGTGTTGCAGATATATAGTCAGTCAAACGTACGACTTAACACTGATGTAATACACAGATTGAAAGTTTTTGTAAATATATACTCATATTTATATCATCATCATCATCTCAGCTAAGAGACATCCACTGCTGTGTAAAGCTTCGCTTCCCTTAAAGCTTACCACAACATAACGATGAAGTGGTTATAAAATACCTTGTATAGTATCAAGTCAGTTTATGTTGTGATAATCGACACAGGACCTAAACTTTTCTTACAGTGTGATTATTTCTTAAACAAAATGTTAAATTTTTTAAACTTTACTTTTCCTTGTTTCAAGTTTTGAATCGATCGAGTTCGATCAGTGTCAATTTCTAATAAACAATATAAATCCCTGTATATATACATAGAGTCGATAACAGTCCTCGCGCTGACCTCCCCAAAAAATCTTCAAAAAATGTAATCTATGCGTAACTTCAGGGCAAACTCGGCGCTCCGAGTTATTAGGTAGTATGTATGGCTAATTACTTATCGTTTTTACGTACTCAATGATGTCCTTTGCGACACCTAAAGTCAAGGTTAAGTTTGCGAAAGATTTTAGAAGTGTAGTCCGTCAGAATATATATCAATTAGACCTACTTATGCAACAGGGAACTAATCCACACGAAGGGCAAAATCGTTATAGGGACCCTATCTATAAAGATATAAGGATAATGGTTTGATTTTGGCATGTATGTGGATCGGTTTCTTGTTGCATCCGAGCATCAGTCTATTGCAGTCCATTGCTGTTGTATAAGTAAGTCCAATTACATACGTACAATAAATTTTATAATAATAGACTGTATACATGAGATGTGAAAGTACTTATTCGGGTTTTTTTCCAGTCAGAGTACCAAGTCAGGAATTCTTTATCTGTGCCGCCTTTATTAATTTTCATCACTTAATTACAAATTATACACTTGGATATAATTATTTATATTTAAAATTAGACTTTGATAGCCATATAATACCGAATAAATATGCCAATTGTATTGTGTGTGTGTGTTTTACATAATATCGAATTACATCATAAAAACCATGAAACAAGCGCTATAAATGTGAATGGAAATGAGAATTAAATAGTCAAAGCTCGCTGATTTGATAATGATGATAATGATTTAGTTGGCGAGGAACGAACTAACATATTGCTGAGTTGATTTAATATATTATACCTATTATTGGAAGATTTGTTTTGTGGCACCATCTGTTCTTTGATGACATTACGATACAAAATGCTTCAACGGTTTTTATTTATTGTTATGAGGTTTTGAATATGATTGTTAAATTTTCGATAAATTTTACAGTAATTTAGAAAAGTCTAAGTTAGGAATAGTGGGATGACATAAAAGCCCTTTCTAATATAAAATCTGATTAATGAGATATCACTGACGGTAAACTCAATTGATACCTTAGTTTGACTGTTGCTTTATGAATGCTTAATTGTTTTCATTTAAAAGATATGAAATATGGTGAAGCGTACTTACAATGTACTATTAATAACTACTTATTACTAGCTTTATCTGCTTCTCTGGTCTCACAGGCGTCCTAAGGTTTCTGGTTGCTATATGTTGCTTTAGATGCTAACTATTTTAAATTACTTACATTTTTCCTAATTGCCAAGATCTAAAGGGTGGTTTTCATGTCAGTTGAATTCGCGGGCATCTGACGCTTATTGCTTTACTATATTTATTTTTGTTACTAGTATTTTGAGTTTAAAATGTTAGTAATTTTGGATTTTCACCTAACTAATCAGCAAAAACGACCAAAAAACCTACATCACATCAGTTGCAACCTTAATCAAATTATAATATTTAATGGATACCTACTGTTGTTTCATATAAAATTTAATGTTTGCACTTCAAACATTGTAAAACTGCGCACTAAGGGTCCGTGAACACATTAAGACGTAAAAAGATACTTTGGCCAGCGTTATAACGCGTTTCAATATGTAATTCGAGTTGCGGGATGTTATTTGTGCGATTTTTCACGATCCTTACATTTTATGTAATTCTGCACAAAATGTTATGGTTTCTTTTAAGGACTAGTTTATGATCGGTGCTGTGCTTAAGTTTTGTGTAAAATATCATACATACGTTTATATTTAAGAAACAAGATAGAAGGGTTGACAGCCCTGCATACCTGAATAGTACTAAACTATCAAATCTTAGACCTACAATAATGTGATGAACCACCTAATAGTTGACTAAATTCATTATTTTAAATGGGTATTTCTTAATAGTTTCTTAAAAGAGTTTAAAAAATACTATATGCATCTAATGGTGATGGCTAATGATATAGAAGGAAGGTCATAGTAAAAACAAAACTCATTTAAAAATTGGCTTCCCACAAATCCCCCTCATCTTATACACACAAACATTTCCACACTCTTATTTGTGAAAAACCTATCTCGTCCGGTGGACGTCCGACCTACAGGAAGTCATTGTTTGTCACCGACAAAGTTTCTACTCTTTATCTACAAACAGACAAACACGTCGCCAAAATACGAACATAATACATGTTCTTGGAACAACAAAACGCGGAAAACCGATAGGGTGCGTTTATAGCCTTTACTTAATATAATACAACCTTACGCTATCCATTGATACGTAAAACAGTTTTTGGAAAATGAACTTTGTCACGTTAGTTATAAGGGTGAGGTGTTTAGCTCGTGGGTGTGCTTTTTTTAAGGTTTGAATGTTATTGTCGTTCAACGTTGGTGGTGACACTTCGCAAATAATATCGCGTCTCGACGCGACCACCGACATGAGTCGGTACGTTTGTGTCGAAGCAACGGGCGGCCATTGACTTGGCAAAATGAATCAATTCTTTTTGTTGCCGAAGTTATCTTCGCAACTAGACCATGTATGTTGGTGGTATGACTTATGTATTTAGTTTTTGTAGACGTTATTAATATTAGTAACTGGATTTTTAATGACACATGGCTTCTATGTTTGGTAAATAGCTAGTGATATATTTTCTCTATATTTTTGCGTTATTACAAGTGTGAATGTGACAGAGCGCCACGTGGTACTAATCTCATTATTATCGTTAGAGTTGCTAAGAGAGCAAACTTTGTAGGATAGCAGCAAAACTTGAAAAATACCCTATTTAGGCAGTGTAGTACAGTCCTGGAGTGGATTTTAATAACTGTTGATAATGATGATGAAGCGGTGCATGGAGCTTCTATGTTTAACAACTAATCTACTTTCGTACTAAAACATCATCTTTGACTAATTTACAACGATAAAACGCAAATTTTGCAATAAGAGTCAGACACTATAGAAACCATTTCGAAATATCGATAGACAGTTTTGGCATGCCGATTTACTACAGCAATGATAATCCATAATAGAATTAGACATCAAACACATGTTGTTTAAATTTTTATGAGTATATAATATAATAATAATAGTGTATAATACGATAATCACTCTTATTTCTAAAGAACTAAATTGACTAAGTAATAGGAAGTAACAAATAAAATGTTCACATAATTTACACATTACCGTCTCATTCCAAACGAGGATGACCCTTAGCATACTACAGCAATCTAAGTGCAGGAAAACATAGATAGATAGATAATACTTTATTTGTACACCAAGGTTTACACACAATATACTATCCTAAAAATTATAAAACAAGAAAAAGTGAAAATGTGATGTACAAAGGGCGGCCTTATTACTCATTGCAATTTCTTCCAGGCAACCTTTGGATGGACAAGTTTCATTCAAAGCTGGTGCAGGGTATTTAAGAATGAAAAAAAAACATACTGAATTATTTCTTAATATAGACATATTACGTACGTACAGTGCGCAGACACAGACATAATCATTTTGAACACACAATATTTGTTCAGAGTGAGAAACGAATACAACACCTCTGGCTTATCAAGATCGCTAATTGATACATCAACAGGGTCAACTGAATTGTTGCTGTTGTTGATGACTTTGATCACCATTCAAAGCTTCAAAGTACCTTGAAATCTAAATCCAGGCCATTGTCATAAAAACGTCTTTCTAAATTTGAATTTTAAATTCAGAACACATTCGTGCCCAACCTTGCCAGAATTAAAGGAACGTGCACAAACATGCATGTATCACGAAAATCATCAACGATCCGATAAATTTCGAACGACACACGATGATTCATAACCCTACAATCACTAGTCGCCACGCTACATGACGCGCGCATGCTCTTATTTATACCCCTTTATCGAGTGACGTTCGCATAAAAGGCAGCCGCTCGAAATAATAGGAGGACAGACGGCCATTGTACGACCAACATATACCACGGGCATTCATTCAGACGATGAGTTAAGAAGAGTAATGCCTCACAATAGTAATAATTCCTACGTACTACGTACAAAGCACCGCCGACTTTAAGACTTCGAGTTGTAATTGCGAGTTTCACTGATTTTAAAAGTGGTAGTGCCGCCTACGAATTACTTGTAGTTAACTTGTTAATCTTGGTTGTAACATAAATGGCGATCATTGAAAATGTTTAGGTTTCCTTTGTTTCGCTAATAAAATAAAATAAATAACTTTTTTACTAAGCCACGTCCATACTGCATTGGGTTTGCAAGAAATGTATTATTTGTAGGTACATAAATTTACATGGTGATATAGAAGGTAGGCAGTACAAAGTACGAATCAGTATTTATTTCTGTTAATACTTTTAATAAGACTAACGATATAACGAATACTTTTAAATACTTTTAATCAACATCTACTTTAAAACATTTTTATTTATTCAGAGTTAAATTTTTCAATCATAAGAAATATGTATGTTTCATTATTTAATGACATGATTAATCAATTGGACATCAATTTCCAATTCCATATTCACTTTTAGGTTTGATAAAAAAATATGTGTATTACGGTATTTAGTTTTTGCAATAAAAGTTTTTTATTTCGTAGAGTTTAGTTTGCATTCTTGAAATGACCATTGCAATATTTACAGAAATTTAATCTAATAGTTATAAAATATAAACATAGTACAAAGACATCTTATAAACATCTTAACAAACGATATTCTTCTACCATACGCAACGTGGGTTTTCAACAACAACTTAAAACTACACATTCATTTAGAAAACCGTAACCAAAAACAGTTCTAAATGTCAACTGTTTTGAATGACATCGGAGGTTTCACAATATCGAGGTTTTATTGCTACCACTTACAATATATTAAAACATAGGGACACTCCTCACTCACCAACTAAAAAAAACATGAATATTTTTAATAACGAATTATACTCGTGAATTAAAGCTTTTTTATTCGAAAACTTGTCGATTCTTGTATAGAGTGCAAAAAAAGCAGTCTTTGGCCTTGTCCTTACTCCGGTCCAATGTTATGACTTATTTGTCTCGCCCGCACAGATTTATCGATCTTCGAAGAATAAAATTGACTATATCTCCATAATACATTCATTAAATAACATGTAAATTGATTTTTTGGCTTTGCCAGACTGCCCCGTGAACGTTAAATAGAAGCATCTGGACAATAAAATGATAAGGAAGGAAATAAGAGGAAAAAAAACTTGCTTGAAAATGTCATTTGGATAATGATTTG
The DNA here is from genome assembly GCA_003709505.1 of Hyphantria cunea. Classification (NCBI taxonomy): domain Eukaryota; kingdom Metazoa; phylum Arthropoda; class Insecta; order Lepidoptera; family Erebidae; genus Hyphantria; species Hyphantria cunea. Next base: position 2,689,059 of record PKRV01000125.1, read on the forward strand.
TGTAGACAAGTGTGGATAGGTATTAATATACGTTGAATTCATTGTTTTAGGCCAGTTAGACTGGCTTCTTTGTAGGTAACGTAGAATAAGAAGCGAAGATAATTTTTTCCTTGAATAGACTTGTCAAGGCAAATAATTTAAAATAAAACTGAAATCGCCATCTAAGAATGCTTATTATGTACTAGATTATTTCCGCGACTCCACCTGAATTTATGTCGTTTATCGTGGTAAAGAGTAGCCTATGTCCTTCCTTAGAAATCAAAGTGTCTCCTTGGCGAATTACATTGTAATCGGTGCTGCCGTTTAGTGTTGAAAGCGGTAGAGCTACTTTGGAATTCATATTATTAATTTTGTTTCGGATTTCATAATCATGAAAGGCTTAAATAAATCTTAAATCTAACGATATAAGAATGATAGATGTCTACGAGGGACATACGAGATTTGTTCAAAAATGTTTGAGAATGTTCGTTATTTAATAAAAATAATATCCCCCTCCAAATAACTTCTTCCAATCTTCGCAACATTACTTAAATCCGATTCCAGCAATAACCATCAGCTTCTTTATAAGACATGAAAAAGGTGTTAAAAGATATTCTTACTGTTTTGATCTTTTCATTTAGTCAAAGATTTAAGGAATCAAACAATGGAAGCTCATTCTATTCTTCATTCTACAAATGACTATATATTAAGCCATTTAACCGTCTGTTTACATAAGAAATACTAAAATAAAATCTTCAACCTCAGCAATAAATGCATAAAAACCGTCGACTACTTAATTAAACCGAATCCTAATTTGCACACATTTATAAATGTAGTAATTACGATGAATCTAATTAGCAGAACAACACTAATTTAGAATTTCGCACGCCAATGATGAGAATCTAATCGACATAAATGAGTGTATATCAAAATCCATAAAGTAATTTGTATACATTAATATTTTCAAAAATAATGCCGAGGGCCATTGGTGGCTGGTCAGGTGGCATTTGGTTAGTCCAATACACGCTCTTGATGCTCGTATCATTTCTTCATTTCACATTTTTAAAATATAAATTTTAATTTATATATATAAAGACATACTACTACTTTTATTGTACTATATATTGGTTAAGTTTTATGCGTCATTACTTTATTATCTGTGTATTTTTTACTATTTTAAGGGGATAAATGGATTTAGTGTTTCTAAAATTCTTCAGAAATTATTATTTCCGAAGAATTTATGAATTAGCTACCATAACTGATGAAATTTATTCTTGGGTTGTGTAAATAACATAATTCTTCAACTTTCGTTTTAATGGGAAGCTTATAGAAGCAACTTCATTATTAGGAAGAATATAGTGAGACCAATAATTAAAAACAAATAAGAAAAGAAGAGACGGTAATGAGCTTGAGACTCATGCTTTACATGTATTCATGGGTAGTGCTGGCCACATCGGATGATTCGTCTGGTCATTTGCTCCCTATATCACAAAAATGTGATTTATGGATGGATTTTGATATGTTATCTTCAAAAACATTTGTAGTATAAAAATTAAGATAAAAAGACAAGTTGTCCGTCTGTAGCACTCTACGGTCACCTTATTGTCTTAGGCTGCGCATCGTAAATTATGCCATCGTTGGCCAGTATTTGCATTTTTATTGTCGCACACAGAATTGGCGACGGTCGTAATTTAATCGTTGAACCGCAAAATTGAATTATTTATTGCGTTGATCGGATTGTAAAACGTAATTGGTCGGGATTCAACATTCGATTTGTTTAAGGTTAAGTTAAACGAGTATCAAAAAATTTTGTTGCTTAATTTAGTACGTTTATGAGTTTTGTAAAACGATTTAAATAGTTACATACATGTACCTGCTTTAAAATAAAAATATTTTTAATAAAACCAGAAGAGTTACGAAAGAGAATGCTTACGTAGGTACCATAGAGTGACGATCTATATATTTCGCATAGCAATAGAAGCTAAAGTAAAATTAAACAGATATAGATATTAATATCTTTAGATATAAATGTCTATATGAAAGTTTTAACATCAATTACTTGAACTATTGAACTAATATACCCCGTAAATATACCTATATGTAGTTCTCGCAGAAGTCATCAGTGGAATTTAGTTATGCCAGCCACTGTTTTCAGAATTGCTATATTAATAATATAAGTACTTTGCAATAGTGTAGAATAGGTACTTCGGATTGTTATTTACAGGCAGCGTGGCCGAGTGGTCTAAGGCGCTGGTTTTAGGCACCAGTCCGAAAGGGCGTGGGTTCGAATCCCACCGCTGTCAAATTTTTTTGTAAATTATTTTATTTGAATAGAAGATAATAATAGTGTAAAATACATTTTCATTTTAGTACCGTATATTATATACAATAGGTATGTAGTATGTATCGTATATTATATATTAAAAGAGGACACACCTGTAACCAGCTTGTTTATGGCTGAGTATTGAAATCGCTGTAACACATAACAGAAGAAGAAAATATCTAGATATTTTTGTCTGTCTGTCTGTTGGTCTGTCAGTCCGTCCGTCTGTTTGTTTCGGATAATCTTGGAATGGCTAGACAGATTTTGATGGGTATTTTTATGGGATTTAGATAGCCGATGTAATAAGGAGTATCTTAGGCTACTTTTTTAGACTAGTTTTGCCCCACGGTGTTACCCAATTTTGTAAAGAAACAACTTTAACCGCGGGCAATACCGCGGGACTCAGCTTATCCTACTTAGTGTTATAAATGTGAAAGTTTGTGAGGATGTTTGTTACTCTTTCACGCAAAAATTACTGAACGGATTTGGATGAAACTTTACAGTAATATTGCTTATACATCAGAATAATGCATAGACTACTATTTTCCGCGATAACCGACATATACGCGGGGGGAGCTGCGAGCATAAACTAGTATTGAACAAAACAAAGCTAAATATTTTAAGAAGGAAATAGTTTTAATGAGTCATATTCATAATCATAAATATTTACACCAAATAAAAATGTTGAGGTCTTAAATAATTTGCTTCTCCTTTTTGTCAATGTGTAATTGAATTTTGCGAATGTCTTTATCATTCTATCGAGAACGATAAAAATACCATTGGGAAACAAGAATATATTTTTCTTATTATTGAACTAAAAATAATAAAAAAATTGTTATTTAATGCTACGAGCTGACTACCTGTGAAGCAGTGGAATTCAGTGGCAGATTGCAGATCGGGAATATTAATCATTCCTAAATCGAGAATCGAATACCTTACAATCCGAACATATTCATCGATTTCTCGTGAGCACTAAAATCGGTACTGCAATCAATTATTATTTTTTTAGTTCATTTTATACCGTTACGGTTGATTTTCTTCTTAGTTTTAACATTCAAGTATTTTAGAACTGATTTGATTCAGGTCGGTAGGGTTGGATTACAATCTGGCTACAGGTCAATACCTGTAGTCAGATTGTTATCCAAGATTTATTACAATTAATAAGTCTCTTCGATTATTATCTTCTCAGAATACCAATTACCCATATTTGATGTAATGATAATTTTAAACGGAGGGAATTTTGGGTGTAGTAACTGCACTCATACTGTCTCGATACACATAGGTACACTAATTTGATAAAAGGGTCAAGGTATTATGAACAAGACTGGTATAAAAATTTACTTGCGTGCTAACTTATATTTTAAATAAAAAAAGGAATTTATTTGTTTGTAGTTAACCAATCATCACGAAATTTTAGACAAAAGTTGTCTAATTGCTTATTTTAGCATACATCTATCAATTTTTCTTATCTCATTGTTTAGCCTTTCCTACTTTTCATTCAAAGCATGTTTACTTTACAAAATAAACATGGGTAAATGGTATTTAATAATAAAGTATAATGTATGAAGTATAGTAAATTATCATAATTTATCAATCTACTGTTTGACCTCTCCGTTCGTTTACCGGTTCACAAATGTAAATAGAAATGATCACATCTATTCATGATTGTAAATATCTATTTATTTAATTTAGTAGACGAAGTCAATCAAAAATATTCTGCCCCTTTGTAAGTTATTCATGAGCATTGTTAATATACTTTAATAAGAAACCGAACTCATATCATATTCATATTGATATATCAACATAAACCTATTGATGAGGCATTAAATTTTTTACGACTCTTTGATAAAGCTATAACACTATTGTGGGAGACAATAAAGATTTATTTAAACATTATTTAATATATACATACATATGCATGATAAACGGCAAATTTCTAAATCTTAAAACCTTGAGGGAAAGTCTTTATTCAACGTCTGTGACGTTACTTGGTAAAAAGCAGGCGACAGTTCATTCAAATTTTTTTGAGCAAGGCGGGAAGATTCCAGGAAATCGCACAGTTATGCACTCCCAACCATCTAAATGATGACAATGGTGGAAAGAAACGGCAGAGGGCAGGGATCAGTTCAAACAGTTCCTCTGAGCACTCCGCATAGTAAATGATATAGATGATGATAGAAGATGCTTAGCGAGGCCACATCTCTACGCAGCGCCAGAGAGTCTAGCAGATTTCAAAGATTTTGGCAGTCGACGATTCGGGTGGCTCTCCGTTTGATGAGTTTCAGAGGGAGTAGCTTGTACTGGAGTGTCTCTGTCTAAAGACGAGACCAGTGTTCCATATGAGGCCGGACCTACGCCTTATAAAGCAGGAGGCGGTTGGCCAGAGAGAAATACATTCTCGATTTATTGAGCACGCCAAGCTTCGAAGTCAATTTGACCATACCCTCCAAATGGCCACGAAATTGGTTTTCACTCGACACCAAGTGTTGTAATTAGTAAGGACAGCTGCACCAGACCGGAATTTCATAAGCTACCTATATTTTGCCTCTCGTGGTTTGCTACCATAACACATCTATGGCGTGTTAAATGACCAATCACTTACATGACATGACATGGCAATGCCAATTTTAGTTAATAATTTGTTTTGTATCGGGGGTTTCCCTTTAAACTACATATACGTCTTTACCCGGCGTAATGTGGAAAACTGTAAATATAGTTACGAAGATTAAAACTCTTGATTTAGTTCTAAACGTTAAATTGCACTACATACATCAAATAAGTAATCTATACTATTATACATCTGAAAGTAACTCTGTCAGTTTGTCTGTTATGCTTTCAGGGCTAAACTGCTGCACTCATTCCAATGAAATTTGGCATGGAAATACTATGATTTTCTAGGGAGGACATGGCTACTCTGGTTCATGGTTACTCATGGAGGTAGAAGTAAATAACTTTAATGATGTTTTGAATTCACTTCCTCTAAATCCTCTAGCGGATAAAAACGGCTTTTGCACTCAGATATCGAAGTGCAAAAATACTCTTTCCATGGTGGGGGATGAAAATAAAATTTAAACACAGCCTATATATTATTCATGATTTTCCCATAGCTGTATTACCGTAACGGTTAATAAGTGATTAACTTTAATAAGGCGTTGACTACATTTATCTGTCAACTGCTTAACTGACTACGAATAAGCGATAGCATCTCGCTCCTGCGTTGTACTGTCGAGAACAAAACGCATTTCGACAATTCCAAACCAATGACACAATGAAATTGAATAGAAAAGAATTTAAGACTCGACTGTACTCCTTGAAAGTTCTCACAGCGCCATGAGAATGCTCTTTACAATCGATATTCAAAAAAAGAACAGCATCGATGTCTCTGTTGTCAACGGACAATTCTTTTGGAGATCAACAACAAAATTCATTATTTTAATTTAAAACTTTATACTAGTTCAATAAGGTTTAAATTTAATTGGTCGTATATGAGAATTTTATTGTTCCGTTTCGGTATATTGCGTCACCGACTAAAAAGACAAAGCACGAAGCGATCGCGTCGCATTGTGGGGCTAATGATGAGCCAAAACATTATTTTTAGAAGGCGTTTGGCTAGTTTGCTTTATAAGGTGTACGCTGATCGGACTGCAGATACAATTCGCTTTTATGGGGCCGGTAGCGAGAGCAGTTGTTTACACGTTTACGTTTCCCGGTGCGATGCTAGCGATGATTGTTTGACAATCGACACGAGTGCTTGATATAAAACGGTTATCGAGTAATCGATTGTTGAATGGTTGTTGAGATAATTCCAGAAAAGCGTTTGCTGCTTAATCATAGATTTATTATCAATATATTTATGATTTTAATAATTAAAAAACCTGTTTGACTCTATGTTTAGTAGTGGTTGTGTAATGGCGATATATCACATTCATAGGATGTTTTCTCACGTCTTTTTCAGAAATGTGTTTATTTTACGATTTATATGAAATTCAGTTTTAACAGAATTATCAAAAGTGATACTAGAATTCACATAGCGGTTAACTTCTAACCGTTTCAAATTGGACCAGTATAACTTGAACCGCCACTCTATACCTACATTTTTATAACAATCCAATTTAAGCCATATACCACAACACTGAAGCTTTAAATTACAGTTTTAATTAATATGCAATAACACTATATATAAAAATATACGTTTAAATATGGCTTAAAAATTAAAAGAATCATTTACAAAAGTCGGTTATCGCAAAAGAATAAACAAACATACAGGTGAAGCTGAAAAAGCGTGTTAAAATTAAAATATGCATACATCAATCCCTAAAAATGCATACATCATTTTTAGGAAAACGCATACATCGAGTTTTATGTTAAGATTAGTAGAGTTTATTGTTAACCTAAAATTTTATCTAGTCATAACTAAAAATAGATATTTTACCATTTATTACCTTATAATCAACAAATAAAATAAGCATAAATAAAATATGATTATCGAATTAAATTGAACTTTAGAACAATAAATGCATATTCAGAACGAGACTAAAAATGAACCATTTTAATTTTAAAATGTATGAACTTATCTGTTTTAGTCAGAAAAGACATCAACGCGCTTGAATTTCAGATACTCAGGCGCTACGAGTAATATAATTGATAATATACAACAGAATAACTTGGTTATGAATTATTAACCATGCCATATTTTTAGACAAACATACACTAACTGTTTATTTTACTCCTTCGCTTTAAAAGGTTTTGACGAATTTAAGCGGAAGTGATACATCAACAAACTATTACTGGTTTAAGCCATAAATTCTTGGAAGTAGAAGCTCGTGCTGGTCAAGCTTATTATTTAAAAATAAAATTCAATTGAAAACTCGCCACAAAGAATAATAACAATTATTTTAAAAGTTAAGTTAAATTTAAGTCTACAAATTAAAAAAAAATAGCCGTCCAGTGTGGTCGCTCTGACCATTCTTTTGTCAGTAAAAATGGGACAAGCGCATTCTCAATCGCCATAAAATTTTTGTCTCCTTAGATTGTGAGCAAACACTGACACTTTTCTGGACATAAATTGACACAAAAACTCTATTTGGCCCCCGTCGCCTTTGATAATAGATGCCAATTTCGGGAACAATCTGTCTCCTAATATGTTTTGATGTTTTTGATTCTTGTGTATATTTGTTTGGTTGATTACTTGTTAATAACCGTGACGGTCAGAAATATTCGTTTTGTTACAAAGGTTTCGTTTCTTTTGTGAATGATACGTGTCATCCCGTTAGCAGACAGACGTTTGTGTGACAGACAATGTGGTCTAGGGCTTCGATGCCGGTGCTTGTTAGCGAATCGTTTTGTGTAAGAATCTAATAAAAATATTGAACATATATAACGGTTGTGTTGCTTGACAGTTCTGTATAGATATTTGCTTATAATCTTTGTAATCCTTGTATTTACTTATATCCGTGACAGGCACAGAATTCAAAATTTTCGGAGAGACTTGCTTCAGTATGTTGATGTGAATGGGCGGGCTCAACCGAAGAGATACTACGGCTTTGCACTGGTCTGTGGTTAGGTAATTCTTAAGTTGCTTTTTTGTAAATCGAATGAAACAAAGCCGTTATCATTTAACCGAATATCTAAAGATTCCGTTGTCTGTTTGAAACGACATTTAGATTTTTTTAAAAGAAATAGCAATTTTGTGAAATTTCTCTGTTTTAGCTTTAAGTTACGTTTCTGTGCAATGACACGAACGCATGATGCAAGGTTTCTGGCAAATAACTAATCGGACTAAATAAATGGCAGAGAACCACTAAAAGAAGTTAATAAGTCAAATCTTGATTATTACAAAAAAAGAAAAATGTATGAGAAATTTCTTAATACCTCAGGGTACTTTTTTGAGTAGGTACATATGATTCAACATTCTAAAGTATCTTGATGTAATAAACCACCGATGGTTCTTTTGGGTCAATTATTTAAATTGTCATTGAGTTTCAGATGAACTAAATGGAACTTTTTGCTTGTTCTTTAAATTATGACAACCTCAACAACTTTATTACTCATTATTAAAAAATCTGGATTCTTCAATAGTGCACCCATAACAAAGTGATAATCGAAATGCTGAAATAGTCTTAATTTTACGCTCACCGGTGAAAACGTCTCAGTTTCATGAAAATTCTAAAGTGATTACTTAGCTATCTGAGTGAGTTTGTTGATTTGAACAATTTGTTTGTGTAAATCACATAAAGTTCTAGGTAGGATTGTGATTTGTAACAAAGATAATGTCACAACTCAGAGGAGTAAACCTTGAAACAAACCCTGTACCGAGCCGTCTAGCCAGCGTGGTAAGATCAAAGCCTTCTTTATAAAAAGAGGCTTAAGCCCAGCAGGTAGCATAAAGGTTTTTGTCGATGATAATGAATCGTAAAACACTTCTATCTATCTCTTCGAAAAGTCAAGTGTCGACTACACGGTTGGCCTGGTGGTTTCAGTGGTCGCCACACCGCTTCCTACTGCGCCAAGTGTTGTGGGTTCAAATCCTACACGGGAAAAAACTTTGTGTGATCCATAAATTGTTGTTCTAAATCTGGGTGTACTTTGTGTCCGTTTCAATTATGTTTGTAAAGATCCCCGCGACACAGGAATTTATATTCCTAATGCGGGAGTTGTCTTTTAATATATATATATATATATACACACACGTCAATTCCGTCGTCATTATGTTTCTAGATTCATGTTCGTCAAATGCATATCTTATTTTATAGGGACAAAAGAGCAAACGGTTCGCCTTATAGTAAGTGACTACCGCCGCCTACTTTCACTTATGTGTATGATTCACAAGATTAACTCCCTAAATTAGGAGAATAAAGTCACATGCGCGTCCTACCCGTAATGACATACGGAGCCGAAACGTGGACACTGACGGTTCGACTGGTCCATAAGTTCAAAGTCGCTCANTTTATTTAAAGTTTTGTAAAACCTCTTAAAATTTTTATAATTTTAGATAAAATTGTGGTATCTGTATAAAATACCTCAATTTTTCCCAATAATAATCTTATTTTGAAACTGTCAAATATAATTTTAAAGTTAACTGATGAGGCTAACATATATCATATGTAAATGTTGTGTATATTTTTAATTAGGTTAGCCGCCCTTGGACACCCAGAGGCGACAGAGGCCTTTGAGAGATGGGGGTAGGGGTTGTATATATCCGGTATTCTCACTCACTCGGTGAATCACTTAAATTGGAAATTCTTCTGTTGATTTTATTATAAAAAGGACCCATGTCCTAAAGCTCAACAATAGACTTTGTACAGAGTGTAGCAATAAGAACAAACATTATATGTAGTATCGGTGTAGATACTAAGATAGGGACACTCTATGTAGAGGACCGTATATAGACATGATCAACTAGAGATTTCTCTATTATATCTATTGTTATGTTTACACGCCTGCGAGGACTTAGCAGTCGCTCACAAACGACAATCCTTCACAAAAGCTCGTGCACCTTTCCTTTGATCTGTGGTTCCAAAAACTGACACCGACTAGGGTCAGCAACAAGCTATAACAAACATCACGCAACCCAAGCCGAACAGACGTTCAAACGCTTGTTAATGAAGGGCGGTCGTGCCACGCTTATAAACGCACATTATACTACTAGTTTGTGCTCACGTCTATATGTCGTTAATCGCGACAAAAAGTCTAATTCCAATCTCCAAAATAAAAATAGTGTCTCCAGTGAATGTAATTGAGTAATAAGTATTTATGTCTAGATCCACATACACCTATTATTATTTTTATTCTACTAGATACTAAGTCCATTTATATGTATGTATCTAAATAGAGACGTGGCCGTCCCAAACAGACCTGGCGACGTACACTTGCAGACGAGGCGAAGAAGGTCGGCAAGATGCGCAGCGAGCTTAAACGCGAAGCTCACGTTCGAACGCGATGGCAGAATGCTGTGGACGCCCTCTGCTTCATCTAAGGGACATAGGGCTATAACATATACAGATGAAGTTTTCTTACCTCTTTTTGAACGCTCTATTTTCTGGAACATCATGTAGGTTTAAAAAAAATTGAATAACGCTGTCTAGGAAGAAGAGCATAAGAACCCTTATGAAACACAGTGACTAAATAGGTAGTCCAAATTGCGCGGTATAAACGAATTTAATATGCTTATGTTTTATACTTGTCTTACCGTGCACTTCCGGAAGTTCATGTAAATCTGGGTAGCTATAATACATATTTGTATTTTTATATTGTTAAATATGAAGGGTCTAAGAAGGCATAGTGTTGTGTTAATTTGGCAATATCATTGAAGTAAAATGTTATATTGTGTAGACGATTCTGTTATCTTCACAACATAACGCTGGCGAGATTCAACGAGTGGAAGCGGGAATACCTTCAGCCCATAGTTCTTTCTTTTGGAAAACGTATAATTTTGGTCCAATTTACTAAATTATATAGTTATATTATTGTACTTGGAAAACAAGCTGTATCTTGTGACTAATTAAATTCTAATTAAATTGATGTAAATCATTTGCACGTCTTCAAATTAAGATATTATTTTTATTGTATTGATTGATTTTTACTAAAAAAATACAATTAAACAACAAATGAATACTGTTAAAATGCTCTCATTTACTGTATAACTTAATTGCAAGTACATATCTGTATGGAAATATCTAAGTATGTATGCGCAACTGTGTTTTTACAAACTCTTGCTGGCATCAACCCGTTTTCTAGCCTCCTTGCATTAAAAAGAGGGTAGGACTCGAGCTGACAGATAACTATGGAAGTAAAATACATCTGCACAGTCCACTACTGGGCATAGACCTCTACCGGTGTTAGTTTTGGCTTTCAGCTCATACCACGCTTGCCATACGGGATTGTATAGATATTGTTTGGAGTATCCTCTTCTTTGCAGTGATGTTGAGACATTTCAATGACCCAAATTAAAATGCTAAACGTTCTGAACACATGTCTAAATATAAACACGCCATAGACAAAATTATGCTTAGTCACAGAATGAATAGCTCTTGACACATTCATTTGTTGTTGGCAGGAACCGAATCCGTGACCTCCGGCTTAGCAGTCAAAGTCAATAACTAACTAAGAGGTCGGCTAAGAGTTTTTTGACTTGAAAAGGAACGATACTAGATCCAATTCATAGTGTAAATGTTATAAATAAGTACATAGCCAAATGTGAAATTTGAAAAAAATCATTTTTATATAATTGTATACCGAAGTTTAAAATAGTGTTTCGTTAAAAATGTCAAAGCTACCTAAGCTTTGAGATTTTTAAAAACTTATATCAATAAGCAAATATCTTTATTGTTCACAGAATTGGTATCTTTATTGGTAATTTATAACTTAAGTCCGACCAGCACCCACGCCTAGTTAAACATTTGGGTATGTCTACAAATATGTTAGATTTAATATTCATTCATTTTCATTTAGGAAATATTTTAATAACAGAATATTCATCATAAGGTCGTTCTTGAAAACGATCGTCAATATGATGATTGCTTCATTACATACGCTTCCATCCTAATCTAACACAACATTACTAAGAGATGTTAGTAATGAAAATAAACAATTGTTATTTCAATCATATATGACATTCTACCGCACGTAAAGAGGTTTACTGCAGAAGAAGTTATGTAATATGAAAACATAGAAGGCGGCGCGTGCCACGGTAGCCGCGCACCGAACATAAATAACCGACCACGCTGCTAACAACTCTGTATTTACGACAATATTATATTTTATACTTACGCCCGTTACATGGAGGCTCTAATACGTGGCCAACCTACATAATAACGAGAACGCGCGGAAGGCGTAAGTCGGTGGCAACACACCGTCTCGCTCGACGACGCCCCGGGCGCGCGCCTAAGCGAGACGAACAACCACAAATTTATTTTAACGAAAAAAAAAACTTAGCTACTGCACTCCGCGTCGCCTCTACAGAACTAGATACATTTTTCCACGTCTCCGTGTGCGAGTGAGTACATAATACTTGTAATAGGTGTGAGCGAGCCAGATAGTTTTCTGCGGGTATCGCACGCAGTTAAACGGACGGTCATGTGGGCGCTGCCGGTGTTGCGCACGCGCGGCTACCTCGCCGCGGTTGAGTTCCACGCTCACGCTGCGACGCTTGGCTCGCTTAGCCCGTGTGACCTTTACTTGGTGAACTTAGGAAGCGACGTTCGCTGTGAAACTTCCATTAGACCCCCTCCGTCCCGCGCGACAGTGATTCTTCGGACCTCCAGCGCAGCAGCACCAGCATTAGAGGGAAAGAGATGGCTGGTGGTCGCCGGCGCCGTAGCTAAAGGTATTCGTAGAATGCGTGATCTGTATCGGGCGGGTGAAGGCGGTGCGGGGTACGGGGCGCGTTCGGAAGCGGTGGCAGCTCCCATCGACTCCTGGGGTTATTCTTCCTCAGGCCACTGCTGCTCGAGCTACGTACCAAGCAAGCCAGTTTTTTCTGTCCACCGCACGACACGCCACACACTCGTTAAGCCCGTGCCAACACGAGAAGTCGCCACTAATAAATTACTGTTTTTTACTGCAATCGCAACAGTCACCGCCGCGCAGCCGAGTAATTTGTACGTAAAAATAAACATTAATCAACAATATCGCCGTTACTATCGCCCGATTACAGTGAGTACTCTGCCATTTGTTCTAATATTTGTTCATTCAATCCTTGATTTCTTTAATTTTTAATCCTGGTATATAACTGTAGACATGTTCATGATCTAATGAAAATGTTATTTAAATTATCATGCAAGTTTAATCATAGCAATCAATAGAAACCCAAAGATTGAATGATATCTTATACTATTTAATTACAATTCTTATCTTTTGATTTTATGTCTGTTGAAAAAATAATGTTTAAAATGTAGTTATCATCCATTAATTCATCATCATTCATATTTTGCATTTTCATCTCATACTGCTTGATCATAATATCAATATACAAACACGTGAATCTTATTTTATATCACACATCCAAAGTATATGTAAGAGTTTTTGCTTTCTACCTTTAGGTTTAATATCAAATTATCGTAATAAATATTATAAGAAAATATATATTGCTGAATCAAACTTGTGAATGATATGCACTTAAAAATTCTAAATTCTTCAATACTAAATATTATACTACTTAAACGTACAGAATGTTACGTTACAAACTAAAAGACACCTTACATAACTCTAACAAAAAAATCTAATCTTTTAGTATACAGCAAATCAAAAATAAAATTTGAATAATCGCAGCTATTATTATGCATATTATCTCACCTTAGCGCCTATCGGCGCTAGCCTTACAAAAGGACATTTAAAATATTGTGTCCTTATTATTGTCATTTTTTACAAAATCATAAGCACCCAGCGGCTGATCCATTCAACCTGAGAAACTGACCATTTTATAACGATTTATGGTTTATTTAACAATGAGGGAATAATGGTTTTAAAAAGAAATATTAAAGGAAGGTTTTTGAACGCACACTTAAGGTTTTTGTAGTGTTAAAATCTTTGAATCGGATCGCATCATTAGACAACTATTTTGACACTTTCAAGTTTCCCGTGAGATCGCTCTTCAAATCTTGTTACCTGATTGATGCGCAATAAAAATATTAATTGTAATTATACAATCTTAACAAGAATAATAATAAAAGGTTTAGTTTGAAAATAATTAAGTTAAATTTTAAGCCTAATGACAGAAGAACCAATAAAAGTGTTTTTCCTATATCCTATACATATAACTAAATATTAAACCATAGAGCAAAGTGTAAAAAAAACATTTTATAGATATACAATATTTTATTAATGACTCATAAAAATATTCTTAAGCGATATAGGTAATATATGTGACATGCTAAAATGTAACACCTAAATTCTTCTTAAATTTTTAATATTTCCACACAAGTATAAAAAACCAAATGCAAAAGATTTTATAGTATTATCTGAACTTTAGTATAAAATAAAGAATGACCCTTGCCTGTTGTATTTATATATTAGTGTATCTACAAAATTAGCTATTTTAATAATTATGTTTTTAAAAGACTGTAAAAATAATATACATTTTAAAGTGTGAGGGCTTAAATAGTAGGTTCAACAGACATAATTAAATTCCATATTCAATACCATCCGTCGATGAGCAATTTCAAATACAAATTTTAAATTCATTTAACAATTATATGCTTAAAGGCATTCTAAGCCTAAAAAACCGGTAATAACTTATTTACCCCTCAAAATAAGCTAATTTTAGTTACTCGATTTCCCCAAATTATATGACATGTTGGTATTGTAGTTGAAGAGTTGTTAAACATTTTGCCAAATCTGAGTTGTTATTTTTTTTTAAAGGCAACTCCTAGTTTAGGATTGTACATTCCTGTGTCACGGGGATTTTTACAAACATACATGAAACTGACACAAAGTACACCCAGACTTGAACAACAATTTATGGATCAATCACGCAAAGTGTTGTCCCATGTTGGATTTGAACCCACAATACTTGGCGCAGTAGGTAGTGGTGTAGCGACCACTGAAACCACTAGGCCAACCGTGTAGTCAATCTGTGCAGGCATTCTGTTGTTGAAAAAAAAATCATATAGTAAAATAGTAGTGTTTAGACTAGAGTTTATAATATACATGAGGATTTAAATTAATTATGACTCGTAAATTTAGTTAAATGTTTGAATATCAATGTCGCTTAGAGCAAAAAAAAGACATAGTAAGTGTCATTCATTGATTGAGATACTTAATTGGTTTATTCGTAACATTTTCAGGTCTTAGCTAATCAACCATTAATGATGTAGTTTTACGTAAAAAATGAGATGGCTAGTTAGGCTAGTTTGCCATTTCGTGCATTTTTTTAAAATTATCAATAAAAATGTTCTTAAAGAATTTTCATTTCTTTTTAAATGAAATAATGAGAAATTCGGTCATAATTTTGTAAAAAATAAATAAAAAAATTTGAATGCCTTAAATATGATTATTCTTTATGTATTAAGATTGCAAATAAATTCTTATCACCGGAAGGTGTTGTTGAGCTCGCGGCCTACGTAACTCGGTAGCAGGTACACGCGCCACCCGCGCTACGCCAATTGTGAATCACTCAGATCAAATTATATACACGTGATCGTCATTGCCTTTGAGGCGATCTAAATGTATAAAATAAAATGCAAATTAAAAACATATTTTAATACAAAAAAGATCTCAAATCGTTAAGTTTATTAATTCTTTAGACCGTCAGATGTAGTTAAATTTATGTATAGTCTGTTTGTAGAGCATTCTCCGATTATTATTTTCTGTAACCTTGTTTTCTCATTCTTAATAGGACATCGATAAACTCTGTTTATTTTTTTAACTGCATATTTAATCGAACATTCAAAACGTCCTTTTAAAACGAATATGTCCCGCTGACATTAAAGTCGTTTAAATTCGCCACTTATAGGTGCCTATATTTAAATTTTCAAATATCGAATCCGTAGAACGTTTCGGGAATGTCGAGGACTCGCGGCGGGGCGCCTGCGCATCGCCACTTTCTTTTAACTTTGCCGAACGCTACGACGGTTCAATGTAGTGATGGACGGTTTTAATCGATTTTTATCATCGATTATGAATGTTAATATTAGTAAAGTATGTCCAATATTTGTATTTGTGTTAGAACAAAGACCAAATGCTAGTAATACTCAACTCTTTCGGGATATACTTGATAGGTAAATAATTATTTAGCATTATTATTTAGCATAGGTGTCTAGAGTCTTTCTATTTATTTGTGAAGATTTTTCTATTATAGGAGATATAATTATATATTGTAAGAGATATAATTAGAGGATTTAATGTTAGAACCCATTGGTAAACAAATAGTACTGAGGTTAACCTAAAACCGGTGCTGGGTATATTTGAAATACAGATGACTTGTATAAATATTTCATTAATAATTTCTTACAAATCTATCATCATCGTAACAGCAAACGATCGATTTAATCAATTTGCATTAGTCGATTGTTCAACGCCCATCACTATCTTATGTGGGTACAAATAAAAGGCGATGTGTCACGTATATACTGGGTACGTATTAACACGTTGTCTTGCCTTTACGACTACAGGGTGGAATATTCTGTAGACAATGATTGTTTATTGTCAGACAGCCTTTTGTCATACACCGACGATGAACGTTGTACCATTTATAGATTATTGATACTAAAATTTTGATCAATGTTGTTATGGTTCCAATGCTTTTTGTTTGTCAATAAACTTTTTAAAGAGGTTTGTTTAGTCGTTAAAGTAATTTGTTTTGTATTTTATTTATGCACAGTACACAGGTTAAATACGGGTTGTACTTATTAAGATAAGAAATCGTACAGACGGAAAGTAACTATTTTTTTTTTACGTAATGGAATGCCTTTACGCACTTCGCTCCCTCCCGCGGGGACTGGGGGTTCGCTTTGTATGGGACTCCTGACTGACTCGCCAGACTACCCACGAAACCACCACGGTGTGCCACTCTGCGCCTGAGACGGGAGAGATCCGGGAACCGCTTTCTTACGCCATCCGGACCCCTCCCAGCGCCTGCCCACACGGAAGCGGGCACCGTCTAGATGTTATACACTCTCAATTCAGGCGACGTACGGCACACACGTAACGTCGCCCCCTCGCGGGTTGCCAGTGAAGCGGATGGGGGGGGAAAACCCGTCCCGCCCATCCGCGTCCACACTCAGGGTGGCCTAAGGCGCTGATAAGCGCGCCTCCGTCGCCCGGTTCGCCGCCTCCTGCCGCGAGATAACTTCCTCGCAGAAGATCGCGACCTCGGTAAAACTGCTCTCGCCGCCGGCCATGGAGCGTACGACGGCTGGCAGCGAGAGATCTCCTCCGATGACTCCAGTGAGGGCCCGACGCTGCGGTTCCCAAGCGGGGCACACCGCCAGCGTGTGCTGGGCCAAGTCTTCACTACAGTCGCAGTGGTGGCAGGTGGGACTCAATTCCCTCCGCGCGACCGAGTGCAGGTACTTCCCGAAGCAACCGTGCCCGGAAAGCACCTGCGTCAGTCGGAAGGAAAGGGTCCCGTGCTGCCGCCCTACCCACTCGAGGATGACGGGCTGGAGCGCCTCCACGGTGGCGAAGCCAGCACGTGGAGCCTCCAGCCGCGATGACCACCGAACCATAGTGGCTCGACGGGCGGCTTCACGCCACTCGCGTACCTCTTCGGGCGGAGGGCGCATGCCACTCTCCACCCGGAATTCAGCCACCCGTCGATAAACTTCGGCGAGCACTTCCGCCTCCAAATCCCACAGGGGTGTTCCGAATAAGAAGTCACTACCCACGGTACATGGTTTTCGTTGATGTTTAATTAAAACTTGAATCATCAACAGTATTATCAGTCCACTGCTAGACGTAGGCCTATCCTCAGCAAGGTGGTTTTGGCCTATTATACTACGCGGGCCAGATGCGTTGGTCTCTATCTATCCTTCTATCCATACATCCATCTCTTTGCATTGACATTATTCTGCGTCTGTTTTTTAGTCGCTTGTTACGATACCTATGGCATTAACAGGGTGGTGAGCGTAGGTATTCTTAAACTGTCACAGAATGGATAGAAACTCAAATAGATGTTGAAAATATTCTAACGTATCTCTATGTAATGTATATAATTAAAATAGGTACCCTAAACAATGTTTATTAAGTAGAGTACCGATAAATAATAAGCTCGAACATTTTTTCACTACACGGTTGGCCTAGTGGTTTCAGTGGTCGCCACACCGCTTCCTATTACGCCAAGTGTTGTGGGTTCAAATCCTACATGGGACAACACTTTGTGTGATCCATAAACTGTTGTTCTAAGTCTGGGTGTGCCTTGGTTCCGTTTCTTGTATGTTTGTAAAGTTCGCCGTGACACATGAATGTATATTCCTAATACGGGAGTAGTCCTTTAAAATTAAAAATAAAAAAATTTATATCAGAAAAAAAATAAGGCGGGGGATGAAATGTAATGTAATAAATGTAATAATCTACGTCTTAAATAAGTGAAAGATTTTACTTAATCCTTCCATAGTACAAACGACTGTTCTCCGCCTTTCTCTACTACCTAAGCTGTAATGTACCTAAGTGTTGTTGTGTAATTTGCACATTAGACCACAATATCTGTGAACCACAATTTTTTATTCTGTTACTGGGGCGTCTTCTCTGTCCGTTTCATTAATTTCTATATAATCATTGCTACCCATTATATATTTCTACTGCGGGAGTTATCTTTTTTAATTCACAAGATATAATTAAAGGAGATAGTGTAGTTAAGTCAAATCAGTTAGATAATATTAGATGCTTCTACTGTTAATTAATATTTTCAGTTATACTGGTCGTTTCATCAAACTCGGAGTATTGCGAAAATAAAATTAAATCTATAAAAAAAATTAAGAACAAAGAAACTTCGCATACTATTTTTTACAATAAATTATGTAATAATTAGTCTTCTCATACGAATAATTATTCGCTCCCTCGCCAAAACAGTGGGCGACAAGCACCACCGAATAGCAATCATTAAAAATATGAGATGATTGTCCATAGAATGTCACGTGTGTGCATTTACAAAATAATATTTTGTCAGAACCATGCGGCAATAGAACAAATATATAAATATATTAGTTTACATATACATAACGTTCTAAAACAATTTGTTCCAACAAAGCAAGCCGGTGAAGGCAGGAAACTTTTGTTTGAACTAGATAAAATACAAAGGCTTTTGGGTTCCGGCGAACCTTATCTGCTGGCATCTCGACATTGTCGGCATAGACAAACAAATTTTATGCTGGATGTGTTAAATATTAACACGTAGCATTATAGTTTCAAGGATTCATAAACAATTAATGTAATATGGAAAGTTTTGATTTTCAAGGTTTCGTAGGAAGGCTTGACCTTCTTTCTTTAAATTGAAGACACAAACCTATTCTCTGTACAAAATAACTGTTTTAAAATAGCTTTTATCCGTCAATATTGTAACAAATAAAATATATATATTTGCAATTCTTAGTGTTCTAGCATAAAATTTAAATTAATTAGTTGTCACTACTTCCCATGTAACTAGTAGGCTCTCAACTTTAGTTTAATTTTTTTGACTACACGGTTGGCCTAGTGGTTTCAGTGGTCGTCACGCCACTTCCTACTGCGTCAAGTGTTGTGGGTTCAAATCCTACATGGGACAACACTTTGTGTGATCCATAAATTGTTGTACCAAGTCTGGGTGACTTTGTGTCAGTTTCATGTATGTTTGTAAAGATCCCCGCGACACAGGAATGTATATACCTAAGGAGGGAGTTGTCTTTTTAAAAAAAAAAAATAACGATGCATAGATAAGATGTTCAAAGGTTTAAAGGACGTTTGCCGGTTCTGTATAACTTTATTAACGTAAATGTTTTTCCATAATAGACATGGAAAATCACTAAAACAATGAAGTATTGATAACGCTTTTACAAGTTTTCGACCCGATTAGATACAATCATAATCTATTAACATAATAAGACTTGTACCTATTTATCAAAAACTGAAAAAAACAAGAGTTAAGCGATGAGGTGGGTACCTATTGGATATAATACAATAGTGTTACAACTCTAGTTATCGAATACTTAAGTGGATTATTCAAAGATTAGCCCAATATGTAGGTGTTATGTTAAAGATTGATGTATTCTTTGTGTGTTATCTGTGTTTAAATAGGTGGGGTGAGGCGTAGATAAGACTATCTTGTGTTTGCGCACGAGTTCCTTTGTAACTCTGTACAGCTTTGAGAAACCGACGTGATAATGTTATTGTAAGATATAGATAGGTATAAATGTGTGTGCCATTATTTTGTTTTATGGTAGGTGAAGAATTGTTATTGATCACTTTATTGACTTTCTGTTATCTTTAGAAGGTGCAGTTATTGTACTTCTGTATGATTGGTTGTGGTTACTTATATGTAGATATACCTATACATGCGTATCTCTCCCTTATGTAGATACTGATGCAAAGTAGTAAGTACTTAATGATAGTTCGTTTTATTGTAATAAGTCTAAAAGAAATTCTACAGGTCATGAGGTAGGAAGTTACTAACAAAATCCACTTTTTAATAACGAAGGCGGTAAAATTTTTCTCTTCAAACTTAATGTTTACACAATTTAATAGGAGATAGGCACTTAGCACATTCATTCATATTTACGTCACACCATTGAATAAATTTGTTTATTAAGGCGAGTTCGCACTGGCGCTATTTGTGCTTTGCGTTTGACCGCAAACATCCCGTAAGCGCCACAGGTGATGTCTACCTGACCGCTCTTTGTATACACAGCCTTAAATGTCGTCTTTGTTGGACAAAAATCCTCAGGGTTTTATTTGATTTGTGTGATTGTTTGTTCATATCACTATTATATATGTGACAATATAATACTCTTATTTTTGTTTGTTTGTAGTTTCTTCACACATGTTAAAGTTTCGTAAAAAATGAAACAGAAATTTATGCAATAAATTATGTATAGGTATATTCATAACCAAGAATACAAGAAAGCATGGATGGTATATAAAGATACTATGAATTTACCCGTGTGTATTGCAATTAAAAAAGCTGTTTGACTATCCCATAGAAATTTAACTGACGATAGCCATTCATATAGTAAGTATAGGTTTAGTGGGTACGATCGTTTGCATCCCACGAGAAAAACCCCGCGGGCGATAGAAAGTCCCACCCACGCCGATCGCAATTCACGCGCGGCGGAACGGTGAAAAAATGAATAAGTATTCGTTTTTTGAACGCAGTTCAACAATTCGCTGCCGTGTTACGCGCTCCGCCCCTCGCTTCCTGATTGGTGAACAGTAGCCGAAATTCGTTCTCCACATGCGCACACGCACGAAAGACATGTGACGAATTGATTACATCATTGTTTACATCAGACATAATTCATTGTGAGGAATCTTTACCAAAAAAGTCTAAAAGTTATGAAAAATACTGAAATTTACAATTATGACAAAAAAATTATCTTTGTGGCATAAACGACGAGCATTGCCATCTGTGTTTACTATTTATATTTATGGATGGTGTTATCTTTGATGCCCATTGCCTGTGCGGATAAATAAGATTAGTTGTAGGTTAATTACTACATCTATAGCTTTAATATAAATTATCGATGTAGAAAGATAATGCAGCGTCTCCTGTTTAATATTAAAATGGGAAAGCTTTAAGCCTATAATGGAAACAATTCGAGGTTAACGAAAAACGCAAGTTTGTAGAAATTAAGACTCGGTATCTTAAGTTCAATTACAAATACAAATCTAAGAAGAAATTGACAGATACCTTTAAAATTTCAGACAACGTTTTACCACATATATAATTTTTTACCTACACTCATTGATTGGCCGCCGCGTAAACCAGTAGCCGGCGGCGGAACATACATACATATATATTATGAAGATCGTTGCGTGTTTATTTAGCTACTGGGCACGCCCTCTGTGAGGGTATCAGAGGGCAGCCGCTCTTTATATAATAAACTTAGCTATCCTTTTATACGCTTTACTTTTGACGAGTGATATTTATGCAGCAGCGATTCACAGTTTGATTGTTGAATTAGTGAAAAGTATACTTTATCATCTAATAGAAGTAAATTATTATATTTATTTAACAATTTTACTTTGAATATACAATAAATATTTTTTCAGTTAATCCATATTTACTAATCTTTATCACTATTTATCAAAATTCGCATACTTCCTTTGTAAAATAAATGGATTGCTAAACGATTAATCCTAAAAAATGCACCTGCCAATCAATATTTTCCTGAACTGCCTGTGAGTTGATTAAGACTTTTTCTCAATATACATAGTTTACATAACGAGTTAATCAGTTAACTACACGATCTGTAGGTACCTAAGGAATAGCCGCTAAGGCCCAGCGCCGGAGGCTATCCGACCGAAGCCCCAATATATCAGTGTACGGATACTTGGATGAGCGCACAGAGACTGAAGTGGAGCTGCTTTGACTGTACAACTTTTGTCTTGCTTTTTTCTTCTTTTTAAACTAAACACATTTGTGTAATGTCATAACTAAACTTAATTAATAATATTACCTAATAATTAATTGTAGTACTGAATATTATTCTTATAATTACTGTATTAAATATTATAACTATAGCGACTGAGCCCGATGTCAACAGGTTGCATGTTTATTTTTTCATTTACGAGTTTAGTTTTGACTGTCAAGATTAGTCACGATTTGTAAAAAATAACTTAACAATAGGCGAGACTTTATTTTCTAGAATGTAGTTTGTTTCTAGTAATACCTTTTCTGAAATGAGTAATTACCTACTTAATATCTGAGTATAGTACTTAGGTACATACTTACCTTTTTTGTAGAATTTAAAATTCAATATTGTGCATAGTTTTCTAAAATGAAATAAAAGAACATCTCCATTTCGCCAAATATGTCTAAGCGTAAAACTCGAAAACCTCTTTATTAATTTGTTTTCTTAATATACTTGACAAGGTACAAGGAAGGTTCTTATGAAGAGTAAAGACGTCAAAACTGCGAAGTAAAATAGTAAAAACAATACATATTGATTGTTTCTATTGGACTGCGACAGACTAAAAACTTTGACAAAACGAAGTCTGTCGGGGTAACTAGTTTGAAATAATTAAAAAAACAAGTTATTTAGTATATTTCAATTTGTAGGGCTGTTATTATAGTCGTCTCCACTCTCGGCCCCGTGCGTGTTCGTCGCATACCTTTCCTGTGGGAACGCAAGACATAAAGTGTTTCGTTATTTCTGCTTACACTCTCATTTGTAGGTATATTATAATTTGGCTCGGTTGCTTTTAATTTAAATACTTATTATTATATATCTTGTCAAAGTTAATAGCTTTAAAATAGAAATTTGCAGTCTGTTCAAGTCAAAAAGCTTAGAAGTCTCGAGTACCCTTATGTTTTGTGATTATTTGTAGTGAATACAGAAGAAATAGTTTTTATACGACAATAACGTACATTATGGACTAGCTATACTACTGTAAACACTTACATGTTAAGATTTTGTGAGACCATGCAAAGATATAAAAGATAACGAGAAGTCTTAAAGACACAAAACAACAAAGGAATAATATTATTTTGCCAACGATCTTATTTGGTAAATGGCTTCCGAGCAATATTCTGAGGTGACTATGCTGTCCCTCTATTCTTTTATTTAAAAAAATAATAGGATTAAAATTTTACGACAAATTCTTAACAGCCATAAATATTGTTGCTGGAATGAAATCCATTCGATAGGGCTATGAGTTTTGAAATCGTTAGAACAAATAAAATTTTCTATTATAAATTATCATTTCATTCTCGATTAGAAAAAGATATACTGTACCTATTATTTCACTATTTCAACTGCATATTTTATTAATCTATTTATTAATCTATTTTACCTTATTTTTACTGCGTCCCTTTTTTTAGCATGTTCCATTAGGTATTCATGAAACCAAAAATGTTGTAATTATAACATAGTGATTCAGCTCATACTTGAAATTCTTTCAATATATTAAGCACGCTTGATAATCACATTCCTTTCCGTTTGCTTTAAGTTCAAATTCGTGTGTGAGAGCGGGATGGATAACGCATTGTTCGTAAAAATGTCAAATAGAATGATAAACATAAAATTTCGTGTTGAAACGCTTGCGCACGCGCCTTACAACAAGATGGTTATAATTTTATTCAAATGCGGGTGATTATCAGCATTTATGTTACCTGTATTTGTTAAAAACGGGATTATTTTACGATCAAGCTTTGTTGAAGTTATTTCAAACAATATCGTTATTTTTGACGATTTGCTTGTTGACGAAATTATTTTCAAACTAAACATGAAGTTTACTAGTTAATTAATAATTAATGTATAAATTTAAATTTTATTTACGACTGAAAAACAGACAAAGAAAAATGATTCAAACACTGTGTACGACGCAAAAAATGTGTGCTATATAGAAAAAGGGTAGCTTAAGGATTTTACTGTAAACTGTCCAAAGTCATAAATCATCTTGTTCCAGTGGCAATAATCCTCAAATGTTCTTGCCGACAGCAAATTTTTTTACGTCTATGGCTATCATGTATTGTTGCACTTTATTAGCAAAAAACCTTTATTTGAAATTTGAAGGAGCTTAGTACCTTTTGTTGTGACTTTTGAAAGCAGTTATAATAAATCACAAGTGAAGAATAAGTCCATTTCGGGCTTAAAAGAATATTAATTATTAATTACATTTCTTTCGTGAAACACTCCTTAAATTAAAGTATTTTCTTAGGTTTACTTGCCAGTTAGAAATGTAATTGAAATAAAGTTGAGAAGTCCTCTAAGATCTAAGTTAGTATAGTACTAAGTTTCCTACAATTGCACAATACAAATATTTGATGCACGCCAGCAATGAGATGCATTAAATTCCTAGAAAGATGTTAGCCGAAAGCCGATCGAGCGAGTGACTAGGCAACGATACTCATTGAAAGCATCACAATGGACTCAATGGCTATAATAGACCGTATTAAATGTACCCATAAAGGCATTGACACTACAACTTGATAAATATTGGAGACGTAGTATAGCCCATTGTGTTATAACCAAAAATATCACGCTTGTCTTTTGGCTTGTCAAAAATCTATAAGGTTCTTAAATGAAGTCAAATTTGTATAACTTGTCCCCTTTTAAGTTAGTTCTTCCTGTGGAAATAATTTATGATTGATTTGAAAATCAATTTTTTAAACACCTAACTTTTTAAACTTAATGTTTCCGTTGAATATGAGCGAAATGAAAATTTCGCTCATATTCAACGGAAAAACTCTGACTAGCCAAAAAAAAACTCTAACTAGCCATGTAGATTATTGAAGTAATTAAGGAAAAATCGTTTTAAATACCCTACATTGTTTTGAAAATCATCCAATAAATACTGATACTAAAACTTACTTATTTTACGATGGCTATCTGCATTTATTGCGTAGAAGTAGATTTTAATTACTGACCTTAAAACTCAAAGCGAACAGAGAACAACTGACTGTATTTATGAACACTATTTGATCCATGGTTCAAACAGTTCAATGCTTGTACATTACCGTCTACCCTTGTACTTCGACTGGATCGTCTAACATATAAACCCTTGAGAAAAAATATTTTTCAGCCATTTCTTTGTTCATTGCGTGGTCTATGTAATGTTAAGGAAAATGTTATGAGGCGGTACGGTAACGTATTGCGACATGCTCATGTTAATCGATTCTGCGCCCAACATTGTAAAGAGCAGTCGTTTCAATGTATTGTGGAATTTTACGTAATTAAACATCTTAGTGGCAGTTTTTGTTAATAATTATGAAGGTGCAACTTTTACAGTACGCGAAATTCCTTACAATAGTATTAATGAACTGCATTTAGTATTTTGCTGTCGGATAATTTATTTTCTTGTCTAAATGTAGTTTCGACCATCAATCATATAAATGTATGTTTTTGTGTGCAAAAACGGGTTATAGGCATGAGATGCAAGAAATGGTTATTTGAAACTACTTTTCTATGTTGTAATGAATCTACGTACAAAGTGACTGTTGAGTTCTGCAGATAATTAGATTTAAAAGATAATTGAATTTGATATAGGGATGGTGAATCTGAAATATACAGTTCATGGATTGTTCACTTTATAAAAACTAATTTACGCATCATACTTACTGATTTTAGGCATTCAGATAATAGAGGGCGCCTTCTTTTTTTTTTACAATTATGGAGTTTTATTTTTAAAAAACGTCTCGAAATCCTATCACATTCATAGTAGGGGATCGAGATGAAAAAATCCCAACGATCAGACAATATTTATCAACTACGCAAAGCTTGGGCCAATAGATACAGTTGATTTTCGACTCAGATTCTAAATTTAAAATAATTAATGTTCAGAAACATTCTAAAACAGGATTTGAAAGTGGGCTATCAATGTATCACCGACATTCTTCTAACATATTAACTGATTTATCACCCGACTCAGAAGTGTTGAAACAAACCGCATGCTGTGACGCATCGTATTTATTATGATAAAGATCTTAACAACTCAATTTTGTCAAATATGACATTTAGATTCTCGCTAAATAGTAGCTGAACACTTGTATGTTGATTTTTGACATCTTATTCAAAAAAAAAAAACAAACAACAACCCATAATGTCCCATTGCTGGGCTCGGGTCTCCTCTCAGGAGAGGGTTAAGGCCATACGTCCCCACGCTGGCCAAGTGCGGGTTGGGGACTGGCAAGAATACGTTGTGGCTACGTAAATCTTGCCGTTGGATGTTTTTAAGCCGCCCGAAGGCCTCCAACTAAGCTTCACGACTGTTATCGTATGATAAGAACCGGGACCGACTGCTTAACGTGACCTCCGAATCACGGAGACGCTCATGGTAACATGCCACCAGCGGTCACCCATCCAGGTACTGACCGCGCCATCGTTGCTTACCCTCGATGATTGTTTCTAATCACCGAGTGCAACTGGGCTATGAGCGCCTCTTCTTCGTGACATCTTATTCGTGAGTTTAAAAAACCATTGCTGCGTTGGTTCAAAATTTCAACAATTATGAAGGATTATATCTATTCCTGAATTTTTACATCGACTTATTCAACTTAGTTTATCTGTAAAATCCATACAAACACAGCTCCTACCACTTTATTCCTTCTTATTTAACTGCTTTTTGAAATTATATTGAAAACCGGTAAAACCACTCGGGCTAGTCGACGTTTAAATCGTCAGATAAAAAGAATTAAAAATGTTCGTTTTTAAAACAATTAATGTTATTATAGCAAGACTAGGACGCACAGTTTTATCATTTTTATAGGATGGAAAGATTCACCATAGCAATCAAATAAATAACTAATATTTATGAAGTAATATCATTTGTAGTCATAACAAACAATATTATAATTTAAAAGTAAGTGTCTACATATTTAAAGCTTAAAACTTTAGGAACGAGTCCGATATAGTACTCAATAAGATTTAATATAGATAGGTTAATATTTAAAAGGAATCCGTAGTTCACAAGTGAACTTCGCTTGTGTTTTCAAGACGACTCAAACAATGTTCTACTTATTAACATGACTGACAGACTTCGTCATTCATGTTATCATGACTTCTTGTTAATTACTACACAAAATTACGCATCAAACAATATTACACGAAAAATAACGCATGACATCTGACGTCATGATATTTGTGACCAACATTTCTATGAATGGAATTATTAGTTATAATTCTTTGGAAATAAATTGTTCTTAACTGAAAATATTGGGTTGACAAAATAGAGCATGAAATTTTATTTAGGTTTATTAGAATTTTTATTATAGTAGAAGAGAGAGAGAGAGAGAGAGAAATATCCTACGATTGTTTAATAGATAATCAATTCATTTGAAATATTTATTATTTGTTAGTTACTGTAGAGCGTTGAAGTTATTTTAGTTTTCTAAATAACATTAAAGCAGTTTTTGCTTTGAGTTTTGTACTAAAATTTCACTACACGTTAAAAAAATGCATAAATCTTTGAGACTTCGCTAGTGTAAATCAAAAAATAATTCTAGAATTTAAGGCTGCCATCGTGTATATATGTTTTCTAATTACTTGAAAGGATACAGGCAGTCTTAACATTAACACATTCGGGTGAAATGTCAATAGTTCAAGGAAATTATGTATTCTGAATCATCAGACGAGTTTGAGATGAACCAGAGGCCTATGGACATTTGGTACATGACTCATCTTTAGATCCGCTTGAACATATTTTGCATAAGCATTAGATAGTAATGAACTGATGACATACTTAATGATTTTATGTACTAACGCTATATTGTGTTACTGTATTTGTACTCTTTTAAGTACTGCTGATTTTTAAACACAAAATACGTAATATTACTTCATTATTATATCAGTTATTAATACTAAAAAATTTAAAAAAAAAACTCTCTCCTCTGACCTCAAATTAAGTAAAAATTATTTAATTTTACAAATGTATTTATAAACGAGCAAACGAACGAACATTGCAAAGAGCTTATTCATCACTTTCGTGCTGATAGTTTAAGAAAGAATTCGATAATTATTGAACTGTTTTTTATTTTTTACTATTCTAGGTAAGAAAATTATATGTGCCTCAAAGCGACATACATAATTATTTCAAAGGATTTACTCGTAGAATATTCTGTATAATTTTGAAAGCATTAGTCATCAATTTTACGGTTCGGTCTAATTATTCAGTTATTATACTTTTACTCTTTTATAATTTTTAATAGTTGTATATTACAATTTTGTAAAAATATAATGTTTCTTACATTTATTTGATTGTACTTTTAATTATATTCATCATTAGAAGAAAATTATGTAAATTTAGAAATTTTGTTACCTAATATAACACCGAAGTTTTTGAAGAAGAGAAACGTAAAGTTATTTAAGAAAATAACATTAAAACTGTCATTAAACAGGTACCTTTCGTATAGACAAAAACATAGTAGCAACACTGGTACACATAATGTTATGGTAACAAATATATATCGGTTGTTTCACCTTCAATTTGTTACGGTATTGGTGGTTGATCTTGAACCATTTGCGGCTCTAAATAGTGTAGTATTACAATTCCATAATCTAGCTAATCACAGGTCTATTATTTCTTACTTACTTAATTGGTTTAATTGAGAACACAGTTATAAAATTTTAATTGACACAGTTGATTAATTTTACTTAATTTAGTCTGTACCACAATCTGTGTTAATTTTGCTCTAAATAAAAGGATTTCAGCAACATGGAAGTATAAGAACAGTATTTAGAACAAAATATCATCTTCTTTCATAAATCAAAACTAACGAGATAGAGAATCGATTTTCTGATCGCGTACAGGGTTTGTTATGTTTCAACGTGATCGAGGACCCCAGACTGTTTTATTGGAAGATAATTCATTATGTAAATTCACACAGTTATTTCACCACAGTAATTTAAAAAAAGCGAAATGCGAAATCAAAACTGATGAAGAAATCTAGGCTCGTTTACGTGTTTTTAGTTTCTCTATATTCATAGACAGACCGGCAGACATATCGCTTACACGTTGCGACTAATAATACCTTTAAACTTAAACCGTGATTGCCTGGTCTGTAACGATACTCCGACAATGGTCTTTACGACAACATTCTCAGGGCGTGAGATGGTTATCCGAAATGTAGATATGAGACCATATAGAGAATAAAATATGTGAACTAAATTTAAAAGATCACCGAGATTTGCGATTTTTTTTTGCGGGCGCCTCTGTTTGACAACTGGTCGTGACTCTGTTTATGCTGTAAGGACAATTAAATGTTGGTAGAAGGTTATGCAACGGCGGTCTTTTTAATGCAACTTTTTATAGTTTTGGGTAGATGTACATGATTTTTTATTCAAGCTAGGCTTTTTGTGAGACTTCGCGGTTCCTTCTTAGCTTTGATGCCAACAAAGCGTTTCAAGTATTCTAAAGACTTTTTATAATTTGTATGCACGTACCTATATATGTACATTTACATATGTACTCATAATATAAAAAGACTAGTTGAATAAACCTTCTTACCATGTTGTTACATATAGTGTTTTAAATGTTTCTTTATTTTATATGCCGTGAGATAAATATTACGGATTTTAGTTTAATTAATATGTGGTTAATACTTTAGATTAATAAAAAATATCATTTAATTCTTTTTCAAATATTTAATGAAAATAAATCTTTTCTCATCTTATAATATATTATATTATTCTTATTCTATGATGTAACGCGACAAGAAACTGTTAAGCGGGCGAGGAACATGACCTCGCAAGTCATACAATAAATATCTCAGCCTGATATCTCATTATATACATTATAAAAAATTGTGTGAAAAGTCTTAATGTATGTTGTATTTACTTCTACACCTTTATCTAGTAAAATGTACAAAACGATTTCAATTTGTGGCCACGTAAGCAGCATAAATCTACCTTTGTACATCATTCATTGTCATCTACTACTAGCTGAGTACCGCGGTATTACCCACGTTAGTTGTTGTAACCACTAGCAATGTCACGGAGTGAAGCTAGTCTAAAAGAAGAAGCCTAAGTTACTTATTACATCATCAGCTATCTACCAGTGAAAAACTGTCAAAATCGGTTCAGCCGTTTCAGAGATTACCCAGAACAATCAGACATACTGACAGACTGTCAGACAGACGGCTAGACGGATAGACAGAAAGATGTCTGTCTTTTTTCAACTTTTGTCAGTTGAAAAAAGTGTTATTTTGTTTTGCATACATATGCATTTTGTAAAAAGGGGTTATTTTAATACTACAAATAGACACTTCAATTTTATTTATTTGTATAGAGTACAGATATATAATCATAACAAATTGAAGTCGGGTGCCCACATTTCTTTTACCCAACTCGGTTAATCGCAAAAAGTAAAAATAAAAACCATTCAATACTAATCAGTAGACACGTATGTTCAGTCATACTGAGAAATTTAACTATGAATGCTGATTAAAGTTTAGTTTAAAACTTTAAGTCATAGGTATATAAGTCTCGAGATAATTTGAATGGAGTTACATAGCTATAAAACGGCTCATAAGTGCCGCTTCACGCCTGTACCAAGAATTAAATTTTATGGCTCCTTTAACACGCGAAATTTGAATATTGTGTGAAAATCGCCGTGTGTTTTGAATGAAATGCGTTTTCAAGTAACCGCACAGATGACTAGAAGATGTCTGTCGTAATTTCACTGTTATCTCAATTTAATGGACCGTTTGCAGTTTGTCTGCAGCTGCAGTTAATTTAGTGTAGTTTTAGGCGAGTCCTTTGTTCCATAATAAATAAAAATACTACACACCTTGATCGCAAATTAATTAATACTTTAGTGAAGGGTATAATATTGTACGTAAGCGGCAAAACAATCGAGTGATTACACGAAACTACGGTAACTAGAAAGTGCAGAGTGCCCGAAGGCGCGGTAATGACAG
Organism: Hyphantria cunea; assembly: GCA_003709505.1. NCBI lineage: Eukaryota > Metazoa > Arthropoda > Insecta > Lepidoptera > Erebidae > Hyphantria > Hyphantria cunea. The sequence continues at coordinate 2,720,342 of PKRV01000125.1, forward strand.
AAGCCGAAAATCATCACCAATTTACCGGTAAACAGTACCGGTGCCCAAATAGCTGGTATCGTGTGTATCGTGAGTGAAATCACCAGAAGCGCCGCGAGCCACCGCAAGCTTTCCCACCAACTTCTTTACGTTCAAATTGTCATAAGTACGTAGTCGGTGATTTATAACTTTAGCGTATTTTTTTTCTGTACAACTACACTACGTTTCTGTGCAGAGATTTCACATTTTAAAATTGTAATTAAGATGAAGAAGCTATAAATATGCTTAGCACTTCAATAGGTATGCATTTATAGCCACTTAACTGAAATGGATACCATATCCATAATCAATACGTTGTACAGTTGAATGACAAAAGTCTATAAATCTGTTGAGTTTTTCCGAGCCATGAGGTTACTGTAGTGCTACCTGTTCATTCACAGGTGCGCATGTAGTGGGGGCTGCGCGCGCGCCTTCCGCGTATCGCTATCAGTAGTTTCCGCACCCTCGCTCAGCGGCAGTTGCTAAACACACCCGCTCATGGTCGCACGTCGCACTGTCACCGCACGTTGACATATCTAGTCACTTTAAATCCGCGTTCAACGTTCGTCCGAAATCAAATTATATCATTCTCTTCTAAGTCTTAAGTCCAAACTATACGTTTCATTTTAATTTAAAATAATTATACGTTCAAGTGAAAGTGTCAAGTTAAGCTTGTAAAGCTTAATATCTTCTTCGTGGGCAATCGGTATTAAAGGTGCGTATTTTAATAATTCATAAAGGTGCCATTATATCCAACTGTAATATAATAAATTATTCGTGATGTTAATTCCTAATGTAATACCTCGTAAATTGTTATTTTTGTTGGGGAACAATTTTATACCTGTGTAATATAACCATGTAGCTTGTTATTACTTTGTTTGTATGAGTATTAAATACGTTGAATGCATTTCTTATTACCTTATAATTAGGAATTATATTTCAATTTATTATTTATACTGAGATCTTTGTGATGTGTGATATATAGCAATGATAAGATACCTTCATCTTAATTCGGGCACATTTATTCAAAATTATTTCACAATTCATACGGCGGTCAATGACGGGACTTAAACATTAGGGATTACTTATCCTCCTTACACCCACACAGTAAACAAAGATAAAACACAAATTCGTCAAGACAACAATATACTCTACACACACCGTTATCAATACACACACGGCACTCAAAACAGAGCTCTATACGAACAGTAATACAGCCACATATCGTGCGCACTCGACATTTGATAACTTATCATTGTACAGGCGTTCAAGCCCCGCCCGTCGTAAGCATCACATCTTAGACCAGACAAAATGTTCGCCGTGATGCAAATTGACGAGGACCACACACGGGATTTCAGACGCAAACTGCGCCCAAAATGCGAGTTCGTGTGCAAGTACTGCCAACGTCGATTCACGAAGTCTTACAACCTGATGATCCACGAACGCACCCATAAGTCGCCAGAGCTGTCGTTCAGCTGTGAAGTGTGCGGGAAGAGTTTCAAGAGACAGGACAATCTTCGCCAGCACAGGTGAGTGGAAACATTTATAAGCTTTTCTTCTGATAATAATGCTACTTTAATATCTAAATACTTTTATGTACCCATGAAAAGAAGCCAATACACTTTTCTATAAAATACTTTTTTATGTAAAATGTTTGATGATGATATTACTAGTAGATGAAGATTACATTTTGATGACAAATGTTCACTGGAAACATTACAGAATAAACGATGTCTCTACTTGACGAACCGAGATCTAATAATAATTATAGATCTATATTAAACTTATTAATTTTATGTGTAAAAGTATTTAGAATTGAAAGTTAAAATTAAGCATTGCATAAAAAGTATTTTCCTACTGTTTGAAAACATATATAGTTTCATTTCAAAACAAGAAGAAGCAAAGTAAATGTAATAATAAAACTAAAATGTAAGTTGAAAAGACAAAATTTTCTTGTCTAAAAGTGTAATTTATTAAAATCTACATAATCTGTATATTAGCTTAATTGATATTGTTCTTTGCGACTATGCAATTTTGATCATGTTTATATAAATTATTTTAAATATCTATCTGACATTATTTGCAATAAAGCTAAACATGTTATTCATATTGAAAGACAGACTAATAGGTGGTGGTATTTTCTTATCTATTTCTTAATTCACTAAATACAAAAATAATAACCTTCAAACATGGCCGAATTTATTCCTGATACTCGTAGATAATAAGTCAGTATATAAACATGAAAAGGTAATGCGGACTTCTTAATATTCTATACTGCATTGTGTCACCTACTTACCTCCTCGTGGTTTACGCGTGCGTGGTCAGGTGTCACAAGGTTGTGGTGTATCTATCAGTAGTTATTAGGGTCTGAGACATCAGGCAAGCATGCTAGCATCGTATAACTTAACTACTACTGTAACTGTTGCAATATACTCAGAATATATGAAAGTATAAATAGCTGAATGATTACTTAATGTCTGCAATATTTTGATGTCAACTTTCACTGAAAGATAATGATTCCAGGTAATATGTATTCCAGAAAAGTAGTTAAATTTCTGAGCAAAATATGATAGTCTGAAAACTCTGTAAACAAAAATGAGGTACTAATAGAGCGGAGGATTGAGGATTTGACTGAGGATTTTTTTATAAGTCTATCAAACACGATACTGTAATGGTAGCCATGTCTTTTCTTTTATTCAAATACATTTGAACATAAGTACGATGCATTTGATTGACTGTTACTTCCACCGTTGGCCTTCTAGGCCGAAGGTTCTATTCAAGTCATATTTACTCAACCTTTTACTAAATATCGTTAGTTGTGATGTTGTATCACACACATTGGACACATATCCCGTAATATTGTTGATAATGAAAGGATATGTGTAAGTGAGAAATGTCTCAGCTCAAAATTACACCAACCTCTAATGAACTATTCCTTGAATTTCACACACACTCAGTGTATGAAAAAGGTCCCAAAAATAGTCTATTTTAAGGTTTATAAAATGGTAGCAGATAAATCTTAATTAAGGCATCATCAAGGCAACAAGCCTGGGATGGCCATAAACGCGCTGACATTGAGCCATTACGTTATAAACTGTAGAGAAGTTAATACGTTTATCTATCTTCTACGAGTGTCTGTGTTGTAAAATCTTACAGCTTTATTTATTTAAAACTGTTTTACTAAATACCATTCTAGATTAGGTCTTTAATGGCAGTTGCTAAACATAAATATTGCTACTATTCTGTCTTTGTTATTGAATGTAGCATACATTCATTGATTTTCTAAACAGTAATGTCGACAGTAACGTTCGGGTTCGGTTCGTTTCGGTTCGTTCGGTACATTCAAGACATTCCATGAATTCCAAGAAATAAATATAATTACAATGAAAACTGATTTGTTCAATAGTCTCATATCAACATTCAATTTTCAGATGTGATGATGATGATTTAATTTAACGTTTTTTTGGGTACTTCATATAAATTCTGGTGTTAAATACACCGAACGAACCTTTAAAATATATGAGAATAATTATGACATCAGAGTAATAAATAATTACGTCACGTAAAGCCCGCGCAAACCAAATCCTCTTAACTTATCAACTGTCAATATAATTTCGATGAAGTTCATTAACATCTTAATACATTCGCATGTCATTTGAACGACATTCCTCGGTTGTCATGCGTATGTCATTACCATACAATGTGACGGTAGCATTACCTTGATGAGGTCGCGACCCATGCTAACATTATCTCAGACAGTGTATGAAGGAAAGATAAAAGAAAAATTAACGTTTCTAATACGAAGGAAAGTTTTATGCTTATGCTATAACCATTAAGTAATAGATAACTTAGTGGTAAACTCGCGGTGACCAAGATTTTCTGCCTTATTATAAACCAAAGGATAATTAGGTCCATAACGTTTGGATTATTTAAATTCAGGCAGTGATATCAATAAGAAAAAGTATTTATAATAAAATAATGCTGTTTGTTTTTTTCTATAACTTACATTATATTCAGATTTTTGTAAACTACGTTAGAGAACTAAATAAAACTACTTCTTTTATGTGTGCCTGTAACTTCCTTTTGGCTAGGAAAAGGCCGGTGTGGTCACTACAGAGCGCAATAAACTTATCTTCCAATCTTCTTTTAGCTAAAACGAATATGTATTTGTACAGCTCTATTTAATCCAAAGAGTACAAATACACGAATTGTCGTGTGTAATAAAATTCTAGAACAGCAGCACACGCGTTTGCTCCGTGTGAATCCACTCGAGCCGTGGTGGGCTACCAAGATCGGCGATAGATGCTTCTTGCTGCGTGAGTCGTGATCGTGACGAGCTCGTGTGTTAACGGTGCTTAATGGGCCCTAATGCTTCCGAAACTGTGCGAACGCGGACGGTAGCCTCCACAACGAACCACACGTGACTTGTGCAGTATAATTTGCAGTTTATGCTCTCCCGTACATGGCACAACAATGTGTAACGTAACAGTAAGTGATTGCGGCAATTTTCCGATTTAGGTTTCGATAATTTTCATTTTTTGAGCAACAACAGTTGTTTCAGTATAGACATAGAGCGCATAATACTATTTTCCTAAACAGGACTAGAATTGCGCTATCAGAAAACACAACGGTGATCTGCAGTATTAAATACATTTGCTATTGACTGGCCCCTTTTAACTATGAACCAAACTCGCTTTTGATTCTCATATTTTCGTTTAGATCCAGGTTTACATATGTTAAGCCTCTGTCATAAACTAAATAAACCCACAAACTGAAGATATATTTTCTTGCACGTTAATATCTCATGAAGTAGGTATCACCTGTGTATACTTATTTCAATGATGAATCATTTTGTATCGAAATTACAATATTTGACAGTTGTAAATGTATTAGGTATAAGCTGCTCGATCCTTGTCAACATCTTAATAGCGTCAAACGTTTGAAATACTGATGAAAAATACTTCCTCATCATAGATTACCTTACACGAAGATGATATGTGGATAATGAGGGTTCGTGTGAACTGTGTGTCGGAACTGAGGGTAAAGACGTGAGCGCCCCTGGCGGCTGCACCGCTACTGATTGTTTTGTTAATGTTACATCTTTGTACACGTCATAAAGTTTATTGAGATACGTATGTAGAGATCTTAAATTATGTTCAGAACCACAGTAAAAAATCTTCAACAGAGTTTCGACCTTTAAAATCAGATATTTTTTTGATTTGATTGAAATGGAATGAAATCTTTTAATTAAACAAACTTTTACATACAGGGAGTTAAATTTGAGATAATACTCATTTCTCTTTAAATATTTCATATTTAAAAAAACGTAAGTCAATCCGAAAGAGTTATAATTTTGTTATAAACTAGCCAATTAATAAGTAGTTACAAAATATAGATATACGTTTTTAATTTTGAAAGATAATGTTCGAATTGCTACACCAAACTTAAAGATTACTTTAAGTATTTATATCTTATTTAAAGTAACTCTCAGTAAAGTGCTTCTAGTGTTAAAATGTCAAAAGGGATTGGTACATATCCACGTAAATATAAATTGAACAGACTGTCGACTCTACTGCCATTAATTATCGCAGCTTTCCCAATTAAACACACCCGCAATACATCGTTCATTAATCTAACTAAAACAATACATCTTGCTTAATTACGATTCTAAGTGGAATCGAGAGTGCGATGTCCCATATAGTTAGTGGTTTAGGTCATCGGTGCACACCAGCGAGGCTCTTATCTCTTCCATCGCTTCATAGGTCGATCCATTGGATTCACGACTCGAAGCAATCGAGTTGACACATCGATTATTTCTATAGAAACAGCTTCGTGCATGAAAATAGTGCACAATTATCTTTTCTTTCTTAGATTATTTATACTTTCTCAAGAATTTTATATATTAGGCAATTACTTATTCTTATTCTACAAGTGACCATCAAAGGACGAGTTAAGCATATACTATTAAAGTTACTTCATAGTGTGACGTTGATAGTTCTGTATTAAATAAGGAACAAAATTACGTTTGTTGAAGCGGTAACCATTAGATAATATTAGACTTATAGGAAATATTATTTAGAATTTTATATACATACAATATGTTATATTTTGTACTTCGATAATGTGTATTAATCGCCTTGAAATAAACGAGACAGCTTTTCTATAACCAAAATTTCAAGACTTCAATTCGAAAACAATTCTATTAACGATTAAGAAAGCACCAAAACAGTTAGTTTAAATATCACGAATACTAATATATAATAATATATATAATAATATATAATATATATAATAATAATATCTAATATATATAATAATAATATCTACAACGTTAAGTGGGTATTCAGATGTGGCCGATATCAACGGGTTGGTTCGCTACACAATTGTTCGCGCGTCCGATTCAGCTAGGTGGCAATGCGGTTAATTAGGCACCCTTTGAGAAATCGTACACATATACAGCGTGTTAGTTTATATTTGAGTTATTTATGGTATAGTGTAACGAGTTTATATTTGAGTTATTAATGGTATAGTGTAACGCGATCGTTGAAATGATAATTTATTTGAATCCAAACATTTTAAATAAAAAGAACAGAGTCTACAGGTATGTCGAATTACGTAATGTTAAGAATTTGGAACATGCTACCTCTTCAGATACTTTTTAATAAGCGATATAATACTTTGGTCCTGGTACATAAAAGAGGCAAGGCGAGTATGTGGGATATTCTGTGAATATACATCATTATGATTTGAACTCTTGGTAAATTAGAAATATGATATCTAACAATTAGAAGAAAACTGTACAATGACATCAATGAATGAATGATTGGTTCTGGCATTTTTTTTTTTGGCACTACTAACAGCCTGTATATGAGGACAAAGTCGTTTAGTTCCCACAGTCGCACATACAGGGTGTGCAATCACGAACTAACCTAGTGTATCGTACGGAAGTGGATAAAATGCCGCGTTGGCCGTCACCCGCGCCCTTTTCCTTTGTATCGAGATCTAGACACTGGTGCAGAAACATGTAGAGAACTATTAGCTTTGCAATCGTAATGTATCTTTTGTTTTGCTTTGATCCCTCTTTTTGAAACCGAAATCTTTGATTGCTTTTTTTTAAATAGAGTAGATACATGTTGTGTATAATTACCGTATCGATCGTGTATTTTGTCTTTTTTCACCACAAGTCAAATGATCAAGGATCGAAAAGTTAATGACAAATAATTTGTTTCCGCGTCTGTTTCGGGTGTTTACTAAATTAAAAAAACAATGTTAAGGTTGTTACGTATAAAGAGAACAAAACATTTTAACACATTATGTTGAGTTCACGGACACTTTAATATCTAAATCACGACATCGCATAATTAACCTGATGAATCAACGACACATAAGATCTTAATAATTATTTTTAAACGCCGTTCAATTTTTTTGGGAGTACACAGAGATTCAACGATTGTATAAAGGTATCGCATATCTATAAAGGATTAATTTAAAAAAAAAAGGTACATCGAATACTTTTTAGTTCTATTCAATAATATGAGGCCTTAATAACTGCGCACAGGATGAATTCTGATAAGGCTTATTGAGATAAATTATTTGGTAAAAAGCGTTTTTGTAATTTTTATGTTTTATTGGTATCTAATTTTTTTTTCTACATGTATTAATTACGTGGTTATTATTTATAGATTTGCTTAAGTTATTTATACATTTCAAATAATAAATATTCAGGTAAATAGCAAGAAGAAGTTTAATAAATTACAACCCGAATACTTATAAAAAATTATGGCCTATGTCACTCGGCCTATTGTTACAAATGTATTCATTAAAAACAGTTCAACACTGAGGCTGTTACGGTGGCTCGTGCAAATCTCAAACTCAATCTCAAACTGCCAAATTTTACCGTCCCTTTTGTCTTCGAGTTAGTCAGTAGACCTTACCTAAAATTTATGACTTTCTTTAAATTTAAAAGAATAAGTTGTCTGTCATTGAGGTAGAACTGTAAACAATGTCGGTAAACATTAAAGTTATTGTTGTATTTGGCTTTTGTTTACGGTATTAACGGTAGCTTATGATATTTCAATTTTTTGGTACAACCAAGATTTATGAATAGTTAAAACGGTAATTTTACCTGACTGCATAGTTGGCCTAGTGGTTTAAGTAGTCGTCGAGGGCCTGTTCCCGCAGCGGGCGGAACACACGCCCCCGTCGATGGCCAGTTCAGTCGGAGACGACGGGGGCATTGACGTCGACGTTCCGCCTGTCAGGGAATCGGAGGTAGGGCGGGTGTTCTACGGATCCGATCCAAAAACACCGCCCCCGGGCCGGACGGGGTACCAGCTCGAGTGATGGCCCGAGTCCTCGACCACATGTCGGACCGCCTCAGGCAGGTGTTGGACGCTAGCTTGGCGTCCGGACGCTTCCCTGAGTGCTGGAAGAGCGGGAAACTGGTCCTGTTGAGGAAGCCGGGACGGCCCGCCGATTCCGTCGCGGCCTACAGGCCCATCGTGTTGCTGGACGAGGCGGGCAAGTTGTTCGAGAGGGTGCTCTCTGCCCGCATCGTTCGGCACCTCAGCGAGGTGGGCCCCGACCTGTCGGACGCCCAATTCGGGTTCCGAGAGGCGGCGAAGAAGGCCCGGGAGGACGATCTCCACTCGGACCCGATCCGCCGCCGGCGAACCGGGCGGCGGAGGCGCGCCTATCAGCGTCTCATGCCACCCTGAGTGTGGCCGCGGATGGCGGACGGGTTTTCCCCCCCATCCGCTTCTCAGGCCATCCGCGAGGGGGTGACGTTACATGTGTGCCGTACGTCACCTGAATTTAGAGTGTATAACATCTAGACGTTGCCCGCTTCAGTGCGGGCAGGCGCTGGGAGGGGTCCGGATGGCGTAAGAAAGCGTTTCCCGGATCTCTCCCGTCTCAGGCGCAGAGTAGCACACCGTGGTGGTTTAGTGGGTAGTACTCCCACACAAAGCGAACCCCCTGTCCCCGCGGGGGGGAGGGGAGCGAAGTGCGGAAAGCCATTCAACCACGTAAAAAAAAAGTGGTTTAAGTAGTCGACACGCCGCTTGCAACTGCGCTTAGTGTTGTGGGTTCAAATCCTACAAAGGACAACACTTTCTATTATCTACAAATTGTTGTTCTGAGTTTGGGTGTACTTTGTGTCTGTTTCAGGTATGTTTGTAAAGTCCCCCGAGTACGTAATTTATTCTTAAAGCAGGAGTTGTCTTTTGTTATACTTTTGAGAAAAAAATAGTAAAGGATGTCATCTAAGCCAACTCAAATACAAAATAATAACTATACGCTTAATACAACATCAAAATAAACGAAGGTGAATTTTTCTTTGGTTTATGATAAATTTAATATACCAAAAAAAAACTTAAGATATAATAATTATTCTTGAAAAAACTTTAATTTAGTAGGTGTGTCTAACGTGAGTGATGTAGTTTTCTTAAATGTTTTAATATTAACATGTTTTTTTTAAATTGTTGTAGATGTAGTCAATGCTTGTGGCGGTGAAGGTGATGGAAGCACGATCCTACGACAGCGGTCTCTCATACACAAATAGAGTAAGAATCATTTAAATTATTCTCATCAGAACTCTTCCAGACTTCTTATAATTAATCCTACAATCATTATGAGGACCGCGCTTACTAAAACCTAAATCCGTAAAAAATGATCGTGCTAGTGACAACCCTACAAGCATTCGAATATCAAAATAACAGGGAACAAACAACTTAAACAGGGATGGCAAAATATATTTTTGTTTGTAATTTTTTTAACAATATTCTTTTGTTACAGAGAAATGCATTACAACCATAAAACGGAGACCATGTACTTATGTCGGTGATCGCGTCACGAGGACTCATGACGTCATCAATGCCCGTAACACCAGAGGGTTCACTTTACATAACAGTATTCGTGCTTCGTCAGTAACACCGCCAGAATGGGATATTGCAATCTTTTGATTACTTACTTATTTTAAATTTTGAAACTGATCCTGCATTCTTTCTAAAATTTTGTGATATAGCAAATATAATACGCCAATTTTTCTTTTAAATAGTTTTCTAATATATTCAATTTAATTTCAAAATAAATGTCTTTGCATAATTATTTAAAAATTATAAGTGCCTATAAATTTTTAATCTGTGTTTATGACAATTACAGTAGGTCTGCTTAAATTTAATTTTATAAATTCTAAATTTTGACAAATGTAGACATTCTGGTGATTTTGTAAATAGTATTTATTAGGATAAGTGATGGTAGCATTTACAACTTAACTGCTTAGACATATTTTAATGTAAAATAATATTTATATTATATTTAAAAAAATATTGTTATAAAACTTCTAATGCGTAGAACGTATATTCCAATATTCTGAAGAGTATTTTGTAAACAAAACTGCAAAGGTGGTTACAAAATTATTTTAAAATGCAGACAGTTCTTGAAAATCATCACAATAATTTGATGCATTTGAAAAAATAATTATTGCGCATTACGTTATATTTATTTTAAATAATTTTAATTTATAACATTCCATTTATTGCTTAATATAATGTTTATGAGGATTGTTCCTAAAATCTAGACGGATGGATATTAAGGTTTGAAAAGAAATGATTGAATCATGGTTTATTACTTTGAACTAAATATGTTAAGAATATGAATACCGTCTATATAAAATCTGACAACAAAAATCTACAATATTAGCTTAATCTTTGTGACAGGTAGCTTCGGAATCGATCAAGGTGAACCACATTGGTCTGGACCAATCTGGATTGGGTCGTCATGATTACAATTTTATTTTGTACTTGGCTTTGTACTGGCTTTTGCACGCGGCTTCGCTCGCATAAACATAGATATTTTCATCCCCATTTTTACCCCATTAGGGGTGGCATTTCCATAATTCCTTTTTTAGTGCTCACTTACGTTTTATAAAGAACTTTCATAAAAGTTTCAGGATTCTAGGTTCAGTGGTTTGGGCCGCGCCTTCCTCTTCTCTCTTTCTATCTTCCTCTTTTATATTTATAGATCACCTTTTTTTTTGCATTGCATTTACAAACGAAGTGCAATGCATTACTGACATAAAAATAAACTACTTACGTACTTTACAACTGTCCTGAGATTAAGATATATTTAAAAGACTTGAACCTGAAAATGTATAGAATGAAATGTTCTAAATATGTCTTTTTCATAGATTAATATAAATAAACAGTATTTTAGTAATAACTTTTCAAATAAGCCATGAATTTAATTATAAAAATGATGATTTGGAATATTTTAATTATCACTATTAACGCTTTTTATTTTCACGCAAATTCGTTCATTTAGACAGCGATCGCATTTAGTTATAGTTTTCTTAATTTTACTTATTATCGTTTAGCGATCTCAATTTTTGTGACAGTAAAGTTTGGAAATAAGAACAAAAAATTGACAAATCAACAGCATTGTGTAAGATGAAGTTCAATTCAATATATATAAGTATTTTAGGCCTGTTTAAAAATTTTGCAATATTTCGTGCAAGCGAAATATATGCAAGATTTTTTAAATATTTTCATCTTTATGCTTTTAAATATACGCTGTCTTTATACACGATATATAAATAACATTATATATTAAATGTAATACAAGGCACTTACTTAATTTGCTTCATTCACTATGCTTTAATAAATTTGTTATAAATATTTCTAGATTTGGTAAAAAAAATATTCCATGTGCCAATAAAAAGACAGGGTTAAGACCCCGTCATTAGCCATATTTTGGATATAGAATTAGATGTAAAAATAATATTTTTGAATATATTATTTGTATGTATGTATGCTATTACATTGTGTAAGACAATGAATAAATAAATGATTGATTAATAAGTATATTGTTACTTTATTGAACATGTTGATATACTTAAGTATTAACTATTAACAAACAATACCCATTAGAAATCGTTGCTAAACGTAACAGGTCTGCTTATGCCACTAAAAACATTTACACTGATATTTACTCACATTTAAATATATACACCTACTAATTGAGACATAAGCAAGACTAATATCCATAAAAATCCCTATAAACGTAATGGCTACACAAGTAATTCTCATCATATTTAGCAAACATTCTAAGTACAGATTATTATAACTCTATTACACTCCTCATAAACGTGAGTTTAGAGAAACTGGTTTCTAAACGAGTAACGCAGAAGCTCGGAAAAACCATTTTAATCATCAATGAGTTTAATGTTGTGAAATATCGCCTAACCGTTCAACGAGTCATAAATATTTCTAAGAAAACTAGTTGACTGTTTAAATCGAAACTAAATCAATTTAATTCATATATAAATAGGTTAATGTATCTAAGTTTCTTAATGAACTAGATAAAATCACTTAAGACACCTAATTAAAATCGATGAATACTAATTGAATAGAGAGAATTGAGTACGTTGACAGACTTCACACCGACGGACGAGAGGAGACAGGTCCATCGACGTGAAGAAGTACTTCAGGGAAATGTAATGGGAGTAAAAGTAATTTCAAGAAACTATTATAGGGTGTCCTATATTAATCATAGCCTAAAACATGACTCGATCAATATTATTTAGAAGCAATCTCTTAATGACTCTTAAAGTCTGATTAAAATAACAGCCAACCACAACCCAATAAACTACTTTATTAAAGCACTCCTTAACACAATGTATCCTGCTCATGTCACCAATGCGATTGATTAATTCTGTTTAGAGAAATCGATACTGAGCAAACTTATTAAGAATTTAAACTAGGAGCTGCAAGATAATATCCGATAACCAATTAACTGGAACGTTCAAAGAAGTTTGATATATTAATAGATTATGCTGAGATAACTCGTGCAAAATTCCAAAGTGTCTGAAGCTAGTGCGTAAATTCCATACAGCTCACATCGACGAACGGTCGAAACAGGTTTACGCGTAACGCGGTGGCGCACAGACGGCACGGCACCGGTTACTCATAGCCAGGCTAAATGACGCAGTAATGATATACGCTGATAGTGTCGGTGATTGATAATGTATGAATTAGAGTATAACTGCCGATTATACCACGTTGAAACGTTAATCACTACTTGTTCTGCAGATTTTAGTTTAAGAAATGTTCACAAATTGGATCGAGGTTCGTTTAAATCGAAAGTTTTGATGTTGTGGAATTAATTGACAATAACATTTTACAAAATGGGTTGCAGTTATTGTAGCAAAGGCACTGTTAAAGTTTCTGCTATTTTAGTATCGATTTTATTGAAGTCTTTTGGATATAAAACCCGTAGTACAACTTCTACGGAAATTCGTAACTTTACTTAAAATAAAGTTAAACAGAGTAGAGAAAAAATTACTTGATGTATTCCACCTTGATTTACTGTTAAGAATATGTGGATCAAAAATTAAAATTGACCTGAATTTTAGTGGAGACTGTTCTACTTACGGTGAAGCGAAAAAAAAAATTGATGAGAACGTACATCGGTGTAATGATCTGCAAGCTCATATTGTAGCTACGTATAATTACAAATGCAAGTTATTCCAAATGAGCATAAACCCTGTAGTGATGGATTAAGAATATGGAATGGAATCACCATTCCTTTTAATTTCGTGCGCGTCGTATGGGCCGACTAATAATAATAATAAGACGGTACAAAAAATGAGGAGACCGGTTCAATCAGAATCGTATGTTCCAAAGAAATGAGAAGTGGGTGTATCGAAAATGGGAGGCACGAAATCCATGTGAACGTGATAGGCACTTACCAGATAAAATGCCACAAATACATTTTGGCGTAACATTTGGTTGATGCCTGTCACTCATACAGATGGTGATTGGATGCAGGACGTCAGACGCTCATGTGAGCCAATAACACCTATGGAACCAGTCAGCATCGATAAAGAGGATGTAAGTTGTGCGGTCCGTTCATTACCGAATTGGAAGGCACCTGGTCTGGACGGACTGCACAACTTTTGGCTTAAACGGTTCCGAAACCCACATGCGTGTCTGGCATCTCAATTCCAGGCAGCGTTGGATTCGGGTTCATTGCCAAAATTTTTAACAACTGGTATAACCCACTTACTCTATAAATCTGGTAGTGCCATGGATCTCAACAATGTTAGGCCTATTACCTGATTACCAACACTATATAAACTTCTAACATTTATTCTGAGACTCAAAATTACTATTCACTTTAATAATAATTCGCTAATTTCTTTCTCTCAGAACTGATGTAGAAGTGGGACCCGTGGCACTAAAGAGCTCCTTATCATAGACATGACCATAAGCCAACAGGTACGTCGTAATCGTAAGAGTTTGGCGAAATGTTGGATAGATTATAAGAAGACTTATGACTAGGTGCCGCATACGTGGCTTTTGAAGGTGCTAGAGTTATATAAAATTAACACAACTCTTTGTACTTTCTTAAAGTCATGTATGAGGCAATGGAAAACAGTACCTCGCTATCCTGGATGTCGGCAAGCTGCGGTAAACGATATACCAATAAAGATCGAGCGGGGTATATTTCAAGGTGACAGCCTGAGTTCCTTGTGGTTTTGTCTGGTTTTGAACCCTCTAAGTATTCTATTAGAGTGTTCAGGGTAAGGCTATAGGCTGCAGAAAGATCCAGCTCCTTCATATGGATGATTTGAAACTACTTGCCCCCGCTTAATTACAATTGACAGCGTTAATAAATGTTACTTAAAACTTTAGTAATTCTATCAAGATGGAATTTGGTGTAGGTAAGTGTGTAAAAAAGGGTTTTTGAGGAATCTGAAGGAGTAGAGCTGTTAGATTCCACAAAACTCTCGATCTCTGTCTGTCACCGAAAATTACAAGTATTTAGGTTTTTCACGGTCCTTAGGAATACCAGAATCCAACATGAAGCAGACGTTGCAAGAACGCTTCTTTGGCCACCTGAAAAAAGTACTAGAAAGTCTTTTATCAGGGGGTAACAACCCATACTTTCGCGGGATATACAATCTCATAACCGATGAACGTGGATGGTGCATTTGAAATGCAGTCAGCGGTGTACGGACTCTCCTATCAAGGCCATCTAGTTCGGTCTGAGTCCATCTAAGTATTCCAAAGGAATACATGAGAACCGGCATTTTTTTTTGAACGTGTGGAAACCCCCTCGGGCCTTCACCCCACCGGGGTTTGCGGCGGGGCGGTGTGTCGGAATCGAACCGACTAAAACCACATGGTGTGCCACTCTGCGCCTGAGACGGGAGAGATCCGGGAACCGCTTTCTTACGCCATCCGGACCCCTCCCAGCGCTTGCCCGCACTGAAGCGGGCACCATCTCTAGATGTTATATCCTCTTAATTTGGACGACGTACGGAATACGCGTAACGTCACCCCCTCGCACTCTCACACTCAGGGTGGCATGAGGCGCTGGCAGGCGCGCCTCCGCCGCCCGGTTTGCCAGCGGCGGATCGGGTCCGAGTGGAGATTGTCCTCTCGGGCCTTCTACGCCGCCTCCTTCTGCGAGATGATTTCCTCGCAGAAGGTCGCGACCGCGGTAAAACTGTTCTCGCCGCCGGCCATGGAGCGTACGACGGCCGGCAGCGAGAGATCTCCTCCGATGACTGCAGTAAGGGCCCGGCACTGCGGCACCCAAGCGGGGAACACCGCCAGCGTGTGCTGGGCCGAGTCCTCACTGCATCGCAGTGGTGGCAGGCGGGCCTCAATTCCCTCCGCGCGACCGAGTGCAGGTACTTCCCGAAGCAACCGTGCCCGGAATGCACCTGCGTCAGTCGGAAGGAAAGGGTCCCGTGCTGCCGCCCTACCCACTCGAGGATGATCGGCTGGAGGGCCTCCACGGTGGTGAAGCCAGCACGTGGAGCCTCCAGCCGCGAAGACCAACGAGCCATCGTGGCTCGACGGGCGGCTTCACGCCACTCGCGTACCTCTTCGGGAGGAGGGCGCATGCCACTCTCCGCCCGGAATTCAGCCACCCGTCGATAAACTTCGGCGAGCACTTCTGCGTCCAAATCCCACGGGGGTGTTCCGGCCAAGGCGCACGCCGCCTCGGTCGACACTGTGCGGCATCCACGTATGGCTCTGTCCGACAATACCCGCTGAGGCCGCCAGAGGCGCGCCTTATTCTGGGCGGTCAGAGCCGACACCCACACCGGTGCGCCGTACAGCGCCATCGATCGGACAACCCCCGTGAAGAGGCTTCTCGTTGCGACACTGGCTCCACCCAGATTGGGCAAAAGTCGCCCTAGGGCGTAGGCAGTGTCGACCGGCTTGGGAGCAAGCTGTCGGAAGTGCTTGTCGAAGAGCCACCTACCGTCGAGGATCAGGCCCAGATACTCCATCTGGGCCCGAACTGGTACGAGGACCGAGTTGACCACTATGGAGGCGCCGAGTGGCGGCCCACGACGGGGCCCATGGAAGAGCAGGGCCTCCGTCTTGTCCAGGGCCACCCGCAAGCCCAGCGCCTCGATGCGTCCGACCACCAGAGAGACACCCCTGGTACGCTGGCACGCTGCCACCTGGAAGTTCGCCCCCTGGGCTGTGACCAATGTGTTATCGGCGTAACAAATAACGCCCAGCCCGGAGGGGAGACGCTCGCGAAGGACCCAGTCGTACCCCACGTTC
The DNA here is from genome assembly GCA_003709505.1 of Hyphantria cunea. NCBI lineage: Eukaryota > Metazoa > Arthropoda > Insecta > Lepidoptera > Erebidae > Hyphantria > Hyphantria cunea. The sequence goes on from PKRV01000125.1 coordinate 2,736,949, forward strand.
CACAGGAGTGGTCCTAAGACAGACCCCTGCGGAACGCCGCACGACATGGGTCGCCGTCTAAAGGCGCCCTCTCGGTCCTCGTACACGACGGTACGCTCCTCCAAATAGTCTGCCACCAGCCGCCTCAGGTACTCTGGCACCCCATGATACTGGAGTGCTTCCCTGATGCAGCTGAATGGCAGACTATTAATGGCGTTGGCGATGACCAGAGACACTGCCAGCATCACACAGCCACAGCTCACCACCTCTTCGATCACGGCCCTCAGGCGCATCACGGCATCGACCGTCGAACGCCCCTCTCAGAACCCGAATTGGGCGTCCAACAGGTAAATCTGCGTAATCGCATCGCGAAAGCGGCCAGCCCCCATGTCGACCTCCTCGGTCGAGGTCCGCGGAGACAGCCAAGACTGAACAATGGCTGCCTCCTCTAGTAGGTGATAGCCAAAAGCCTCGACCAACACCTCAAGAGGCTCACGTTATATGGTTGGATCAAGGGTCTGATGCAGAAGACAGTCCTTCTTAACATGGCTCGTATAGTGAGGAGGTTCTTGTTTTTGGAGCCCTAACCATCTGTTTCATGGTCCCTGTACTCGAAGACGGTGGTCTACTATTTTTTATATTTTTAAATGTATTTGTTTTATATGTATTTTAAAAAATGTAAATAATATATATATATAATAATAATATTAACCGATAAAACTATCCAAGACAACAGACCTGATATAACTCTTATAGATAAAAATAATAAACACACATACTTAATAGATATTGCAGTTCCTAACATACACAATCTACAGAAAACTATAACTGACAAGATACAAAAATATACAGAATTAAAAGAAGAAGTAGTTCAGACAGATTGAACTCCCCACTAACACATACATTAATATGCAAAAAGCCGCTATACTAAACACTTGCCACATTGTTAGAAACCTTTTACAGGAAGACACAACAGCACAGGTTACAGCCTCAGTCCCAAATCACTAAAATGAACTCCACTTGGTCTAGGCCCGTGGTTTCATTTAAAAATAAGATCGAAATTCAGATTTTAAGAAAAATAAACGTACAAATAATAATATGTGTTATGGTACGCTAAAAACGTTATTCCTAAGAAAATTCTATGTCCAGGATTGAAATATTGAGACTGATGACAAAAAGCGCTTTTCAAGAGAAATTATTAAATAATTATAACTAGAATCATCACTGTTTAGTGATATATACCTACGACAAAATACTAGAGCCAAATGTGTCGTTAAAATGAGTACTTAAAATCTCTAACATTAGGAATAAATACTGTGTAGCGGAGGACTATATAGACATGCTTGGAACGTATTTACAAAGAATGCCCAGACTCAGATCAACAATTAGTGGACCACACAAAGTATAATCAAAAATGGGTTTTGAACTCACAACACTCAACGTAGTATAAAACGGCGTTATCACCTCTTAAATCACGCGTGGAACGCTTTTCGCACCATACCTTTCATAGGGGAGATGAAGGGCGTGTGTGGGACTCCCGAAAAACCGACCTACAAACTAAACTGCGTGGCGGTCTACCTCGTCAGTTGGGAGAAGCTCCAAGAATGCATCAGCGGTTCTGGAGTCGTCTCTACCTCAAATCACATCTGTGGTAAATCCCAGGAAGAGCGCGGTCACCCCAGGTTGAATTTATATACCTAGAGCCGATTGCACATTATTGCTAATTACTGCACAATTTCATTTAATATAAATGTTCAGCAATTTCGTTTAATATCAATGATTATGATTACGTAATTATAACCCTAAAATCGTTGTTAATAATTGGAAATTGATTGTCTATTCGTCTTCTATTTCAATAATAAACAGTTAAATCGATCTTGAAAATGTTAGTATAGAAATATATTGTTATTCCATTGTTGTGAAAGTAAATGTTAAAGGAACGAAGCAGTTAATTAAAAATAGGTTTTCATGTTTTTATTTAATGCAGGCGAAGTTGGGGTTACCAATTACTTCTACATTATATAGGTATTTATAGCATTATGAAGGTTCTTCTCTTATCAAATAAGTTTTAAAGTTTATTGTACATTTTGTTTACAAAGCAGATAATATTTTTACAAGTATATAATGGTAGATTTCGAGTGTTAAAATGGAATTTTGTAAAGTTATCATCAAATAACTTGTTTTGATATCTTTGCATTTCTTAATATTTAATGTGTTAAGGATCTAATAATACTGACATGTAAGTAAAACAGTTTTACACCTACACGATAATTTATCATATGATTCCATCATGACACAGAAACGATTAAAAATGTACTATTTGTGCAGCTTTTTTAAAAATTACTTCCGATTGCTTATTCTTTTTCAAGTCAGTGTTAAAATGAATAAAACAAACCTTTGAACTGTAATATTAAACTTCTTCGACACTATAACCATTTGAAAGCGTTCTCCTTATTGTTTTATTTAAACGTATGCTAAGTTCAAACAAAACAACAGAGAGTAAAGTTCATAAGCTGAATTGAGCAATAGCCAAGATCCGTCTAGCGTCATCGTGAGTCAACCTCTCGTTTCGCGAGTCATATCGGCCATCACAGATGGTATCTCGATTCACCCAACGGAAGCCGAGAAAGCTGAATTTTTATACTGCAACTCACCAATGTTCCCACGACACAGATTTTGATGCTGTAACATAAATTAAAGCTGCGTGTTTGGTGATTTATTACATGAAAAGGTGCTACAAAATATATTTTACATTTACAGAATTACATGTACACACTATGTGTGGGATGAGATATATTTTTACCCGACTACAGCAAGTCAAAAGAAAGGGTAGCAGATTTGGCAGTTTACGTAGGTATATAAATATATACATAAGTTTAGGCATTACGGTGGATCAAGCAAATGCTTGATCCACCGTAATGCCTAAACTTCTGAAGCGATTTTAAGAAATAGAGTATTAAATCGAATAATTTAAAACATCTTAGTTTTTGACAAAGTATTATTTAATGGTGTTCTATTAAATTGGAAATTAATAGAATTGTCAGTAAAGTTTTGTGGAAATTTACTATTGTGGCGTGATGTAGTTGCACGTTGTGTGTTCCCGGTTAACGTCACGAGTCGGAGTAAGCAACTTAAGTTTAAATAATCTGATAGAATCTAATGGAACTACCTGTAGAATAAAAATATGTTTTACTAACACATTTTATTCATAAATTGAATCCACAAAAGTCTTTGATTTTCTATTTCCCTGAAAACTGTATATTTTTGTTATAAAACCTTTTTTACTTTTAATTCTAAAATATCATACCTAACATCAATCATATAATCTGCGCTTTAAATGTATAAAATCTATTAATTGCAATAGCTAACTAATTGAGTCGTTTATAAAATAACGCTGTAATGTGGCGGTGAGAAAAGAGCGAATATAAGTTTTTATAGCCTGGCTTTATTCTCAGTTTAATTTTTAGTATTGTACAAAATAGGTACTTAATGTGCGATGATACCAAATGATCAATCAATTACATTAGGAATCAGTAAAACTTTTGGATTTCATTATCCCGTTCATTTATATTAACTTACACGTCTAACTATTTAAGTAGTAAAATACTGATTAGTTTAGAAATAAAGCAGCTAGTAATGATCCATTAATTTTAATTAAGGAATGCGGTTCATTGACGCCTCTCCTTTATTGTCTTTAGGAAAATGCAAAATACTAGTTGACCCGGCGAACACATCGCCCTATTTTTCCTGAAAATTTTCTGTATTACCGAAAAACTTATTTAAGTAAGCCCGTGTTAACTACCCGCAAGGCCGCTGTGTATACGACTAAATGGACTAAGAAAATGTAACATCTCCGCTTTTTCTGTTTTTATATACAAACTTTGTCCTAACAATAAAAAATACTTTAAAAAAAAGATTTTCCAATTTGGTACAGTCGATCGAAAGTCATGCGTACATACATTTTATTACCTGTTTAAAAATATTTTATCTTTTGCACTTCTTTACTATAAAATTGTGGATATTGTGCATTATTTTTGTATGTTTTATTTGTTAGCATTAATGTGTAAAATCTCAATATTTTAGTTTAAGTAATTTTATCTGAATTAAGTAAATTATTATGTTTATTTTAAACACCAATACTACCCATGATTTTGTGTTTCTACAGTCGATTTGTCCATCCAAAGATTGCCTGTAAGAGATTGCTTTTTAGCGATAAGGCCGCCATTTGTACATGATCATTATATTGTTTAGCCCAAACATAACTGTATCTATTAATGCACAATAAACTTTATTCTATTCTTATCTATTCTACATTTTTGTGATTAATTTTTATTAATATAGAGGAACTGAATTTAGAATATCCATCAATCCATCTATACACACGGTTGTCTGGTCTGTCCTAAACTAGTCTAAACCTGCTCTATGGTAACCAGACTGTTGATAAACATACTTATATTATAGTTATCTTTTTAAAGAAGAAGAAACATACTTATATACTTCTAATTATGAATATATAATACTTAGTGTCAGTTCGTACAAAAGGTCACGATCCCTATTTATTTCGTGGGTGCCGCAGGAGCCGAGTAAGGGACAAAGAAGAGTTTAGAAACATACAGGGCCTATATTATCTTACAACATAATGAAGTATTAGGATATCTATAATAATTATTAGTACTGTTTATTGTATATATTTTTACATGAAACGTTTTGGTCAAGTAGTTTTCTTCAATTGATTAAACTCGTAATATAATAATGATGAATTTAAAATTTAAAAAACCCCCTACGCATCATCAGGTCAAAGTTGTAAATTAATTATCATTTAACTATTATACTAGCTCACGTGAAGCACTTAATCGTGTAATCAAACGCCAAAATGCCTTATGACATTTTGGAAAAGAGCTGATACTCTTATATTCCTGGACCGATATTAACCAAACATAGCTAAGAAACACCGCAAGGAAACTGGCTTTCTTTTGAAATTAAGAAAACGGCAACGAAGTTAGTCCATTCGTTTAAGAGTTTTAATGCCATAAACAGACACACACACACACACAGACAGACAGACAGATATCGACGTTAAACTTAAAATACACCTTTTTTGCGTCGGGCGTTAAAAACATAGTTAATACAGTATTATGTTGCTCATAATTTGACTTAAACATTGTGTTCATGGTGGTGACCACGGCCTCATGAATAATTTCATAGTCTCCTGAAATATAAAAAATAAATAAATAGATTCCTTTAACTACAGCTCTAATTTTTTTCAATTCAATTCCATTAAAATTATTTATTTCGCACTTATTTATACATCCATATTTTGTTAGTTACAGATGGGTTAACCTTGTGTTAGTATTATAGATATTAATAAGTGTGGATGTATAACCACCTGGAAATGAGAGGAGAGTCTTGATTGTGATATATAATAGTGGTATGTTTTACTAAATATTAATGTTGTTTTAAGTTTAAACATATCCATATTATTTCTATCATGTATTAAACTCCCAAGACGATCGAACAAAACAAACATTAGGTGGTATCGTGCTAATTTCGCTCACGGCGCGAATGTTCACAATGTGCGGAAGGCAGTCTTGTACTAACACGCGTGCCCGGCATGTAGCAAAACAATCTGTTTGTTTTGTTACCTGAAAGAAATGCTCACAAAGTATAGTAAATAAATTGTTTTATTTTTCGAATTCTAGCTACTGGGTTACAATTTTATATTACTGAAGACAGACCACAGGCGATTTATGTATCACTGCCATCACTCGCTCTGCAATAAAACAGTTACAAATAATATTTTTACATCTATGGTTTTACCCGACCACTGTAAGACCAAAAAAAGATTAATACTTTGATAATTCATGTATCATTGTATGTTCACGGTAGTGCCAAAATACTGAACCAATTTTAAAAAATGAGTTATCAACACATTATAAATTTGATCAAAAGTTTTTACGTACTTGAATTAAAGGGTTTCATTGTCATATAAGAGTATAGGTATTATTATAAAATATTTACTACTACCATTACTCTGTTATTACTAGCCAGCATTTTAAGTGAGGATAGACACTTAAAACACACTTAAAGACACTTAAAGTGTAGCAGGTATTTCAAAATTATTCTATCTGATCTAATTATAAAAATTATAAAACAACAACAAAAATAGTAAATGTGTTAGAGACTTAGGTTAGGTTAAAGAGAGTTACATTCCAACTCCATTGCATTCCTCTATATAATTTCTCTTTGGTTGTGTAAAGTATAATGATCGCAGTAGCCCTGATTATGTTAAACAAACAAACTTATGATGCGTTTCTAATCAAGAGTCCAACGACATTATCCTATAATCCTCAGACGCATAAAATTATATGTTACTACGGGCTTGCGTCACATAGAGAGCTAAGCATAAAGTAAGCTACAAGACACGTATGGGAAATGGTTGTTCGGAAAGCAGAACTTTTAAATATTGTATTTTACATAGTCCAGGCAAAGATGTCAAATCAAGGTAAGGATCATCATTTTACTTTTCTATTAGCGATTTTGGTCGCCTGCGTGACGCCAGTGATACTTTTAAATCACTAGATTTGAGATAGGACAAAGAATGTAAGGAGCCAGTATATGGAATAATGTAAAGCATGGACGGGGAATTGGACTGCAACGTCTCGAATAAGTGGCATTTTATTCTTATTGAAAATAAAGAGAAAATCATTTAGCAGATAAAGAATAATATCTACCGCCAACATCAAGTCATCTGGGTGATTTTCCACTGGCGTTTCTGTTTCATCCTCTACATTCCTAGTCAACTTACGATTAAAAAATCTGTGTACCCTATCTTTAATTCTTATATATTTTATATCTATAATAAAATATTGTACTCAGACACACGACACCACCTACTTGGTCCCACTTGGTACCTTGGTCCTACGACAACTAATAAGTATAAATACAATAAACAAATATACTTTTTTTTAGATACAGGATTATTATCATCATTATCAGTCTATCGCGGTCCACTGCTGAAAATAGGCCATGAATATTATATCTAAATTTAAAAGTTGGTTAAATTCAAATAAAACTAGCGTCAAGCGTTTCCATCCTCAAGCTTTAATGTATCATGGAGTGGATCTCTACCTAATATGATAATACTATTGATTTAGACTAGTTAATAAAACATTTATTTTAGATGGCGTTCCTCATTATGTTAAAATGTACGTAAAATTTTAAGACTCCCGTCATTATTTAGTTAAGGTATTTTTTATTGCTTACATTTTATATTTATAGATTTAAATAGTTAAGAATGGAAAATAGGTTTGTAGACATATTTTTATGTCTCCGTAAACAAAAGTTAATCTGTGTCACTACTCTTCTGAAAGTTTTGGTACAGGCAAATAATAATAATGGCAAGTGAATAACAGAATTCTAGAATAGGGCATTATTTATTAACAGTGAAAGAGAAATACAGGTCCTAACTATAATCGACGGATTCTTATATGCAAATACGATTTGCTTCATCCACGTTCATCAATCGTTTCAGTTTCTGCTGCTTTTCACATGGCTCTTTTAATATATTCCCGGGTCGTACCAAATGTTTGTACTATCTGCAAATATAGTTTTGGAGTTTAGGTGTGTTCTATATATAATGTGTATGTATTTACAAAAAAAACAGTATTTATGTATTTATATCAGTTTTCTGGTACCCATAATACAAACTCTGCTTAGCTTGGGACTAAATGGCGTTGTGTGTTAAATGTCCAAAATATTTATTTATTGATATAGTTAATTTGGTCGGTCAATATTCCTAATATGTAGGCCTCACACTTCAGATTAATTACTACAACAACTAAAGATTTAGCATTATTATTTAACCTTGATGGTTTATTGTTGGCGATTAGGAATAGCGGTGTTTCCCGCCCGTGCCTCGGAGAGCACGCCGTCGGTCCCGGTTGTCATGATCATCTATGGGAATCGTTATTGGAAAGTCAGTGCCATCAAATATGCTGACAACTAGTTTAACCTTCGAATTCAGTTCACACTCAGGGTTGCGGAGGTCCGATGCCAATCGATCTGTGTGAAAACTGTGAGGTTCAGGTAAAACTGATTGAACTAGTAGCCTACCCTAAATCTTGGGAATAATAAAGGCAAGGAACAAAATTGATGGTTTATTGATTAATACAGAAAGTTGTCATCGGTAAGATCATAAAAAGTTGAATCCTATATAGGGAGGGATCGCATCAATAACCGCACGCCATCTCTAATAATATTTCGTAGTTATAGATCCAATATTCAATAATAGTAGAATCGCTCTTCACCTCTCTACAGATACTCATTTGTAGATATTAAAAATTACTGAACTTTGCTCTCCGCATTCTGAATTTAATAAAAAGAGAGCGAAAACATAACTACGCAAATCACGGTTGTCTCAATATTAGTCGACAGCACCAGAGAAGGTGTCCTAACGTTTTTCTGGGGTAAATATTTATAAAGTTGGTCATCATAATCATTAGCCCATTGCAGTTCACTACTGAACATAAGCCTACCCCAAGACACATAATAAACCTGGGCTTTTTGCATCCAGTCGTCGCCGGCCCTCGTACACAAGTCGTCCCGCTATCTGGCCAGGGGTGTCCCACTCTAAAGCACGCTCATTCCAGTGGTTATTTATTCTGAGGCATATATGACCAGGCCATCCTACTAAATGTGAGTAAGAACCGTTTAATATTGGAAATCCTGATCGGTTTTATTTTACAGTCTGCTATCATAGCAGAATATCATAATAAGTGGTGAGCATCGGAGAGTGCGTAGGTGTGCGTAGGCGCACCTATACTAATGAGGCTAGTTCACACACATGAGTTCATGTTTATATGCTAGCCTTAGGCAAAATATTTCGTAGTGCTAACATTTCTTACGTAATACTTTTTGGTTTTATCACAGTCATAAAGGCGAAAGTTGATTTATAAAATGTATACTTATTTTTTTCCGACGTCTAAACAGATTCCAATATATTTCTTACTTAGGTTTCTGTTGTATGCTTGCACTTGCTATTTTTGTCGCACTAACGAAACATAGCCTGTGATTAATTGTGGCTAATATATTATATATATAATATTGTGGTTAATAATTGTGTGTGTAAATGTTTATTGACTGTAGTCTAATATTTATAAATACATTTTTATCATAATAAATCAACATCAACCGATAACTATAGATAATACAACCATATTAATTGGTCATCAACATCAGCAGCCTATACCAGTTCACAACTGGACATAAGACACTGCTTAGAATGGAAGATTTGGTCATGCCAGCCAGACGGGTGGGTACATGGTTTGAATCAAATTTACCTTCTTTTTGGATTTTGGTCTGCTTCTACGACACCCAATGGGATGAATAGGGGTGATGACAGTCGTTATTCTTAATCCAGGACATAAACTCATAATCTAATAATAAATCGGCAAGAGTATTTTAATGGAGAAATATATATCTATGTTACATCTTAGTTTTCTTCACAAAACCTATCTCCACATTAGTTCCTCATCACGTTGAAAATGTTGCCGGTCCATCTACGTAATAATCCATGACACTAGCGACAAATTGACCTTTTCTAATATGTGTTTGAACTTTTATGTACCAAATAAAATAGTTGGTCCATTTCCTCTTTGTCTTTGAATAGTTAATGACAACTGCCATCCACACTATATTAAGTGCCGTTTTGGTATACACTAATTTACAAGTTATTTATTTGTCATCTCATCTCTTTGTCATTAAGTTTTAGGCTTATGCTTAAAATGTGATGATCAAAAGCTGCTCCATTTCAAATTGATTATTGCATGAAAATCTCCAAACGAAGCGATCACATGAAGTAAGTATTTATAATGTACAAAGGCAGTATCAGCGGTCAAAATGTACAATTTAATCTTAAATTTTTCACACCTACAAAAATTATACATACATTTTATTACACGCTTCTATTCTTTGAAAAAAGAGATAGTCAAAAAAGCTAAAAGTATACATAAAAACTGAAATTAATAATTTCTTACAACCAATATTTATTGTTCAAAATTTTATAGCGATTCGTTATACAATCAGTGCTAAACAATTCATTGGTTCCACCGATTTGAAGTTCGACGATCCAGATTTGGGTTTAATTCAGCCTTTGTTTGACGGAAACCGCAGACCCGTGTCAATGAAAGATAATATGAATGGCGAGAAGTTTTTATAAGACATGTATTGTGAGGTTTATATAATTTAAAATTAATAAGCTTCATTGAGTTTTGTAATTGAATTACTTTTTACAATTGTCAACGAAAGCTTAATGATATGTTTTTACATTAAAACTAGCGGTTTTATCCTCTAAGTACCAGGTAACTTATAAATTTACACATTTATTAAAGATCAAGGATAAGAAGCTCATTTGAAATCGTCACCACATTCCATTTCGCAAAGTAAGTTACTATGGATACTATTGGTATTTGTGCTATGGATAGCAAGCAATGCTATCAAACTTGGACTCATTTTTATAAAAATCATTGATGGACCATTGAAATAAGCAGACGATACAACAAAAAAATAGTTCCGTGATTGTGTTGTAGTTAAACTAAATTGTATTAATGTAATAATATTTAAGGATGGACTGATTTTATTTCATCAAAAAAACCAAGGCTTAAAGGATGGATGCGTAAGCGCCAATTTTCAAAGCTTTCCATATACTACTTCATTAAAACTTAATAAAATATACTTGTTTTTATAAACTTACAAGTAACTAGCTTTGCGCGCGGCTTTACTAGACTATCTGTGTACCAATATTAATTTAAATTGGTTTAGTACTTTTAGCGTGAAAGCGCGACAGACATACAGATAGACAGAATTATGTTAGCATTTATTATATAAGTAAGGATTTGTGATGACATGAAGTTCAGAAAAAATAGTTGTTAAAATTAATTGTTATTTAATACACGAAAGAAGAATTTACCGTTTTAATTATAGTTTCAAATTCATTGACTCTATTCTGTGACTTGACCGCAAAGCCAATTACAGTTTATCAATAAAATCTCATAAGAATCGATATGGGATCAATCCCAAATGATCTTAGTTAAAATTAACAATGAATCGCGTGCTACGTAGTCATTAATAACAGTGTAAACATATTCCATTCATTTGCGGTTTTATAGTATATTGAGTTTTCATTCATTCCTTAGAAGAAAAACCAATGATAATTTATAATGGTTTCTAAAAATTTCAAATAACGATTTCATAGAAAAGTTAAAGAAATCAATAGAATATTCTAATAGTATGTTGATGTTCAAATTGCTTTAAAACGTTCTTAGTACTAACTAATTTGATTGCCAATTTGGTGTTGAATTACTTTATGCTTAGCTTAATTTTGTTATTATAATCATCAAATGCAGAATCATAATCCCCTTAAATATTTTTAGATTTTTTCAGTTGACACAAAAAATATATTAGCATGAATAGGTTCAAAATACATAGGTATAGTACAACGTACTCTATTTTATTTATATAAATATATCTTTTAGATCAAAATGCGAGTCGAATGTCAATAGAAGAAATTCAATACCTACTAAATCAGTTGGTGTAAAATCACTATTGATATGTCACGACTATGATGCGTCGACCTTAGATCACTAGGAGCTACGAAGAAGGATATTATCTAATATTGAACCATTTCTTTAATGTGAAGGGATATTTCATAGGGGACATCACGTAACGAAATATATTGTACCGATTTTGTGACACCATTTGATGACTTGACGTCATTTCGAATGGATATTGCAGGTACTATGAGGCTGTAGTGTATATTTTTTTCTTGCCAATCTTCTAATTACAAAAAGAAATAAATCTCTCAATTGAATTCTTGTATGATCTATCTTACTCTACAGGACACAGTTTTTTGAAATAAAATCCTCTAACTAATTTCAATAATTTGACCGATGAAGACTTGTATTGATTGTAAATGGAAAAATTAAGCTTGAAACTATATGTTGTGAATATTTGAAATAATATTTACTTTAACATACATACGTTTCGAGAATGTTCGTTTCGCTCAATGTAATGATTGACGCGCTCGATCATTTGTCATGAGATCATAACATGTCATCAGTGGTTGCGGTCAGGACACCAGTAAACGCCGTGAAATTAACTTTAGATGAATTTTTGGAGTCGGTTGCTATATATTTTAGTTGCAAATATTTAATTAAGTCATAGAAAAATGCAACGTTTCAAAGGTAAATGCACAGATATTAAAATTGTCTTTTATATAAGAAAAATACACATTTTAGCGACGTTAACGTCAGTTGTTTTGGACATTGAAAAAAATAAAAGGCGTGGTGTTCCAGGGCTGCATAAATAACAGGGACATCGCTACACACGTTCGATAGCCGGTGTTGTACATCGTGTAGGACACGGCCAGGCCGTTGAACGGTCTTTAGTGCCCCCCATTCACTACAGAGGTTGAAGTTTAGAGGGCTGTCTACTAATGTATTTTATGTTGAAAAAAATTCGTATTCTAGTGAAAGTCGCGAGAAGTCGTTATATGAGGGCAGCACAAAAACTGTTATTGTGTGGAGACTTGGCGTATGTCCAGCGGTAGACGTATTTCAATGATGATGGCGTTATCTTAAAAACTTGAAACATACATATACCAGCATAACATTAGTGTAACTTATATGGTTTTTGTATAGTTGTCTCGCCCATCTATCTGTAAACATATTAAAACCTAATGTCACAAAGAAAATCTGTTCTGTAATCTTTAAGGAAAATCAAACCTCTTTTTATCACTTAATGTACTTTTTAAATATTGATTTTGTAGGTCTATACTGTGGTAAATTTTTCATTTATTGTACATTTCTACACACATAAATTGTTTAAATTTTGCTCCATACGGTTTCTTTTAGTTTTTATACTTCTGACTATAAGGTGACGATTTAAAAGTGTTTTGAAGAGAAGCCCTACGCCCCTATAGTTTTTAAAAAAAATCTTATATCTAAATTAACAATAAATATTCATCATACAGCATGTATCAACTGTAATTCAAATAGTAGTAGTATATTATAAATTTTATTAAAAAGAGTTCGAAATCACAACCCTATTTTGAGATAAACGACTATCAATAAACGTAAAACTGAGGCAATATCTCCATTGAATAAATCGTTTCAATGTTCCACATGAGTTGAGAGATTTGAAACTTAACTAAATTCTACACTGAAGAGGCGAATGGGGTATTCGAATGCTAGTGATCAATAATTTGTGTTTAGTAGTTCTGTTTTAAGTTATTTTAAGGCTTTGGAATAGTTTAATCTAAATGGTTTATATATTAAGTAGTGTAGCGAATAAAATATCTTTTTCATCGCTATACAGCTTCTCCAGGAAAGGTGCATTCTACAAACGTAAACGTTAATAGAAAGCGAACAAATGTTTGGGAATGACGTCTATTAACGCTAAGTTATGCAGGATACAACGCAGGAGAACAGAGGCAACAGAAAAACAGTTGCAACTCGGTTAAGTGGGCTGTTCTGTTTCAATGAGTAGTAACCGTAGCTCTCACAGAATTTTTGATGAATGAGGATTTTATTGGTTCTAATAATTTGAAGTGTTTCTAAACCTAGGAATGCCAATATTTTATAGTATTTTTACTACAATATTAAGGTTTATGATGATCACTTTCTTCGTAACTATTACAATAATCAGTTTGCATCTGACTTCGGATATTTAAGATTAAAACCTAAGATCTAGATATCATCGCTTAATGATACTACGCGAAGGAGATGACTGTATAATGTAATATAAAGTAAATTGAAATAAAGCATATTATGTGAAATTTCTGAATCTTCGGTTCGCATTTGTTCACGAATTTACATAATATTTTGATATTAGATTAAAGGAATTACTATACACACTTTGCTATTAAAAATAATACAAATTAAAAAATAGTATTACGGGCAAGGTTCAATTAAACAGAAGTATGCAGCCTTTCCTGAAAATGTTTTCAATCTGACTATGCCACAAATAAATACATTATGTTACATGTAAGTAATGTTCCAATGGGGTGCGCCATAGTCGCGTGCCGTTCCGACCCCTCTCGGCGCTACAGGGATCGTCAACCACAGGATGTTGTTAATTTATCACTTTGTAGTTGATATTGCACTGTCATGTAATTGGGGCAATAAAGGAAACATGTACTTTGATAGGAAGTATTTAACGTTAACGGCTTGTTATTATTTATTAGTAGTGACAAGTGGCAAAGTTAGGCAATAAAAATTTGGTGCTGCCAATTGATTTGCAGTATATTTAAATAATGCGTTATTGTATCTAATGTGTATGTAACTAGTGTTTATTTGTTATTTTTCACGAATACTATAATAAATGATACCACATTTCACATTGTTTAATAGTTTTACCTTTCTGCATTTCTTCCACATTTCACTCACGACATCATTTTATTTCGAATTACTATACCATGAAAGTTAGATTGACAGATGAAATTATATACTCTTTTTGTAAATAGGTTACTAAAGTACTTAAGTACCCAAAGGTATGTAAGTAACTTAGTGAAAAAAAGCAACACATTTTGCAGAGACACTTATTTTTTTAGCAGAAATTAGAAAAATAATAAATTGCAGTAGGTGAAATAGCTGAAGGTGCCCGATAGAAAAGCCTAACCTAAAAAATACTTAATAACATTTTTTAAAATCCTTGTTTCTCTAAGATTTATAAGGAATTCTTTTGATTTGTGTAAACTGTTTGAAGCTTCATGTTATTTTTAATTATTTTTTTATAATAAATTGACATGAGTTCATTTGACGAGCTATTCCAGACAACCGATCTTCAATATTTATTAAAACAATTATCAGGGTTTTCAAGTCAAAATACCTATTAATAAAACAAAAGATGGAAAATTTTTAAATAGAAGTTATATTTTGCATGAATTTGTGTCGCGTTTCATTATTTTCAATTATACACAACATAGTACTCATTGCAAACAAACCAAAAGAAGGGCAACTCATCAATATCCAAAACAAATAGAAAGTTTTAAAACGAGCAAAATCATACATTATATACGACAGCACACAAAACGCACGTGTTAACAATTATAACTGGTATTAACAAATCATAGCTCTCAACAATTATAGTGGTCATGGCTATTATAGATGGATAACGGCTCTAGAGATCTCGAATTATACTTTAGTTACGGTGGTTTTGCACCCACACACTTCCGTGTTTAAGTGCCTTAATGATCTGATATTATATTACAATATACTGGACGATCCCGTTGACCAATCAATGGGTGGACCAATTAATACAAACTTGTATGGTGACACATTTCTTTAAGTTGTTGCCGGTGTGTAGTCTGCGTGCCAAATTTTAGTACTAATATTTTTGACGAATGTGTAAGTAAAAAAGTACAAACATATCTAAATGTTTCAGTAATAGGTACCGTGTAATTTTCTCATGCTATTCCCGGAACAACAAACACCTTACTGATATCGCCAAGAAAACATTTAGTAATCTTTCCATGGTGTTTCCAAAGGTTGTGGACGTGCGTTCGTTGCGAAAGATATTGAACGATCCCGTGATGTTACGTCACGAGCGCGGGGCGGCGCAAGCGACGATCGCGACCCGCGTGGGCGTTGTTTCTAGAGATTGAATTATAAAAACCACTTGAAATATCGATAAAATCTTTTTTCCTGTACCTCTCAACAAAGTTATGATTTGCCATACGTTCAAATATTATGTCAATTTAAAAAAAATAGATATTTTAACTAATGCCCATTTTGTTCTAAAATAAAGAAAATAATAAATTAAGAACGCACTGTTTTGATGTGAACATAATAATTTCATTTTGTATAAATCTATTAGTATTCAATTACATTTAAGTAATATACGAGCATCAATAAAGACGAAACCCAATGGATGAAAGAAATTTCATCGTTAATGGTTATGCCATAAACGATGAAATTGAAGTACCCATTAGAACCTAAATTGGTCCATTGTTATAACAATGCATAATGATTCAACATTACATATTTTAACCGGATTAAATCCTTTGACAAATACTCTACAAACTTTTTTCCTTCACGTTTCAAGACTGAGGGTAGATGTAAAATAAATATTAATGTATCATAAAGTAGGAATAATCGTAATTAATATGAGTAGAATTTAATTATTAATAGAAAGGATATTATATTTGATTTCTGTAATAAAATTTTATTCAGTTAATTCATTACATTACACAGAAACGTTTCCTGTGATAGAAATTACTCATAGAAACTATGGTTTATTTTATGATTGACTTTATGTTCAATATATATTTAGTTTCAATATATGAGCATTCAAGGGCCACCATCGCCTTTCACTTTGATGTTTTCTGAATTATTACATAGTTGAAAATTATGTTTTATTTCTTGAGATTTCGTGATTATTTGGAGGTTATGGCCAAATTGGCCTCGAAAGAGCTCGGTGTGCTCAACAGATCGAGACAGTGTATCACTCCAGCCTACCACCTTTTGCTTTATAAGGCACAGGTCCGGCCTCATATAGAATACTGTCCCATCTTTGGGCGGGGCACCCCAATACTAGCTCCTCTCTTTGGACCATATTCAACGGAGAGCGACTCGAATCGGCGATTCCCAAGAAGGTTTAATTCGGTTAGACCCATTGGCGCTGCGTAGAGATGTGGCTTCCCTGTGCATCTTCTACTGCATTTACCATGGAGAGTGCTCCGAGGAATTGATCGTTCGGGCTGATTCCTGCAGCCTCTTTCCGAGAACGTCCTTCGCGACAGAAATTTCATGCTCATCATCTTGATGGTTGGCAATCCACAACTGTGCGCTTTTCAAAGAACTTTCTGCCTCGCATAACAAAACTGTGGAATGAATTGTCGCCTGTGGTATTCCCGGACCAATACAACCTTCAAACCTTCAAGAAAAGAGCGTACTCCTCCTTAAAGGCCCACAACGCACTTGTGACGCCTCTGGTGTTGCGGGTGTCCATGGGCGGCGGTAATCGCTTACCATCACGCGATACGTCTGCTCCTTTGCCTCCTATAACATAAAAAAAATTGAAAGTAATATGTTCTTGACAACATTCGATAGTTCGCGCAATAGTTGCAATCAAGGATGTAAGTTTTCATAATGATTTTACTTTATTTATTATAAAACAAAAAATATACTATTCACAATTAAGTTTTAATAAAAATTTTAGAAATTCAAATGAGTATAAATTTTGTCGATAAACACTAAGCCCAACATTATTGTGCCATCTTTGAGGCGCGCAGGCGCAATCTTTCGCTAAACCCGTAGCTGTGGCGACAGACAACGTAAGGTCACAAACAGGCCATAAGAGCGAGACTTAAAATATATAGCCTTGTACGTTAAATGTCTAATGTCGTTTCATTTGCAGTCTTCCATTACAGCGATGTGCACTCAAATGTCGATGTTTTGTTTTAATCATTTTTTATGTCCAACAGCTTTGCTTTCACTCTTTGTGTGATGAATTTTGAAGTAAAATATTTTTTAGAGCTAGAGTCAGATTTTTTTTTGATATTTAACATTGAAACTCGATTTTTATTTCTCTTATAAAAATGAGTGAAAAATATTTAAATGCAAAAAGATATTGAAGTTTTTGTTAGAATCAATACATAATTTTTTATTTTTTTTTATATTTAAGCTGCCAATATGACTCTGCCCTGCCTGATGGAAAGCATGAGCAGAATCCAAGAGTGGTGGTCACCATCCTCAATGCGAAAAAGAACAATGCAGCATGGTGACCCACACTATGGCGGCCTGGGGGAAGGGTGATGGTGAGGGGGATAGGGGGCGTTGGATTGGGGTATGGGCCTCCGGTATCCTCACTCACTCGATGAAACATAGCGTAAGCGCTGTTTCACACCGGTTTTATGTGAGGCCGTGGTATCATCAATTTATGTATGCTAGCTATGATTCAAACAAAATTTAGTATCCAGTTTCTGCTACTAAATCCAAGACCTGTATAGTTAGTGCTATTTAAGAAGATTTTCATTTAGAAGTTGATGGCAATAGTCTGAAGTAGAAGAAGTAGTATTTATCATCTGTAGCATTTATCATATGCTAGCACATGTTCTGTCATTTTCGTACACTGGTGTATTGTAGTAATGTATAATGTTACTATAGTAATGTGTAATGTTTCCATGAATGTTCTTCTAATATACGGACACTTCAAGATTTCAAATTATTTCCAGGCATATTTTATTTAATCCTATTTTTTCGCAGGTGTTGAAATCAATTTTATGTATTTTTTTACGGAATAGATGGCAAATGAGCAGACTTATCGCCTGATGGTAAGCGATTACCGCCGCCCATGGACATCCGCAACATCACAGATGTCACAAGTGCGTGGCCGGCCTTGGGGGATGGGAAGGAGGATGAGAGGAAGGGTTGGATTATGGGCCTCCGGTATCCTCACTCACTCATTTAAACACAGCGCAGGCGCTGTTTTACACCGGTTTTCTGTGAGGCCGTGGTATCACTCCGGTCGAGCCGGCCCATGCATGCCGAAGCGTGGCTCTCCCACTTTTATATCTTTAGAAAACAATTTTTTGCTATGAAAACTATCCTACGTCCTTTTCAGAAGTTATGCTATGAAAAGATAACTATATTTAGTAGCTTTAGCATAAGTGATAATTACATACACTGATGAATATCATCAAATGGCATGGAAATCATCTTCGTCATCATCATTTCGGCTAAGTCGTGCATCCAATGAGGTTTGTTAATAAACTCCATTAATTGGATCCGATCTTGCAGGAAAAGAAATTTGGCATATTCATCATGATGATGCTATCCAAAATTGATTTGTTCTGCTTAATAGTATCTCCCTATCCTTTAAAGTTCTTAGAATATAACCTTCACAAAATTTAAGTCTAAATGGTTCTCTTTAAGTACCGGACGGGAAGTGAGTTCGTATTTGTTCCGCACATCCATTGCTTTTGTTTGAGAAGTGTTCGTGACAGAGTTCCGACGTCGGCTTGACCTTTACTTATTTTTAGTAACTTTGTATTGTAAATAATAGATAATAGCTACATTTTAACGTGACTTGTTAAAACAGTTTTAGGTATTTCATACACATAAAATCTTAAGAATCAACATCTCAACATATTATCTCAATAAATAAATAAAGTCTAAAAATACTCAAATACACGCTTACTAAAGTTGATAACAAACATAAATACGGGTGAAGCTAATAAAAGCGTGAATTAAATCAAGTAAGTGATGAAACTAAACATACAACTTAAATTTATAATTGACCAGTAGTGTTATATTACTCGTTTTTACTTTTATTAGTAAGTTTTAATAATCAAAATCAAATTCTGTTAGAAATTATATTATTACGTTAATACGGCGTACTACGTACTAAGTACGTACATAACACAGCTACTACAAAACAGTGTGTGTGTTTAAGGGGAAGTAAATAACCCAGCGACCTCACACACAAGTAATTCCATCAAAATTAATAGCTTGCCATACGTCCTGTTTGACTTACGAGAAACATTACTTGTAACTTCTCATTATTATTCTGTGCGCTCTCTGTACCAAGCGCCAGTACTGTCATTGTACCTTGCTGTTGTGTACCGATTGTGTAGCGTCTACGTCGCGATATCGTGACGATTGCGCATCGAGACCATCATGGACCGATGAATGGACGCACCTCGCGGCCTGCGGTGCCGCCTACCATTGTTTCGGGGACAGATTATAATAATTTTCTGGCAAATCAAAAGCATTTTGGAATCGAACGATCGACTCCGCCGATGTTATTAAATCAACGTGAATGCCTCGACTAATGTTGTTTGATCCTACATACACTAATATATTTAATAAAGGCAATTGTTTTAGTCACACCTAACGTGTAAACAATAGTTTTGTAAACAGTTGTAAATATAGAGAAAATAAGCTTATCCCATGGTCTTATTTTTATGTATTGCGTTTTAGGTTGTGTAACAATTTGAATTCAGTTAAGTATAAAAAAGTATAGTATAGTAAAGTATTAAGTAGAAAAAACAATTATAAGTAATCAACACAATAATTACAGTAAGACACAAAGAATACAATTCTTGAAAATCTTTTTAATTTTTGAAGTGAAACTTCTTTAGGCGCATGAGGGTAAATTTTTTACAAATGTAACGTCACGCAAGTATGCAACGGAAGTGTCGAAAAAGAGAGAGACAGCGATCGAGACCGATTGAGAGAGAGTAAGACGGGGCGAACGTAGCATGAAGCAACTAGCGATGGAGTGAGAGTAGGGAGCAAGCAAGTGAGAAAGATCGAGAGAAAAAGTGAGATAGAGCGATTGTCGTATCACGCACAGGACTGATAAATTAGTTCGCCAAAGAAGTTTCACTTCTGACATGTGTACTTTGTACGCGCGCACTTTTTTTTTTTGATTCACTAGTATCAAGATTATAATGCCAACGCATAATCAGAAAGTTACTAGTTTCATATCTGATGCGACAGACCGATCTCATAATATTCCTGAGAACAATGCAACAACACTAAATACGTGGTATATTAAGATAATGTCTCTACTCTAACATTTGCATTGGAATCACGTGAAAACGATCTACAACGCCTTTGTCAACAAATTTATTCTAACATATACCAAAGCATTTTCGTTTTTAGCAGTATAATAACAAAGCTTAATTTAAAATACTGAAGAGTGGACGTAATACCAGTAGCCGGTTATTGTCGAGCAACTTCTAATAGTTATATTGCGTAACTCGGTTGGACAAGAATAGTCTTTGTATTGTAGAGTTGAAGGTTGATTTTGAAATGTGTTGACAGAGGTTTTTGCGGCGTTTTGCATTGATAAGGGGCAGGCAAGACCGGTAGCGGGCGGACAATAAGCGATCAGTCATCTTGTTAGATAGCAGGCGGGATGATTACACTGCATGTTACGCCTCGCCTAAGGACAAATTAAAATAAAGGCTTACGCGTTTGAGTGTTAAATTGGGTTTACTTTATTGAAATAAATCACTCTGTTTTTATTGGACCTTTTACGATCAACTTTATTTTGCATCTCGAGTAAATTTATTAGATGAGTCATGTGTGTTCTTAAATTGAATTTTTGGGTGTTTAGTAGTGTTAAGTAGGTAAAGTTTTTTTTTTAAAGTGTATTATGAAAATAAGTTAGGTGTTATTGGTAGGTAGTTTAAAATTACATTCCTACCTTTATTTAAATGCAAATGATATTATTATTGACAAATGTGATAAAATGTTCATTTTATTTGTACATGTTGTACATGTTGTGGTTACCTTTTTGTTCTTTTAATGAATGCCTCAGAGGAAGATACTGTTGTAATTTAATATTATTATAAATATAAATTCAATAAACTGCTTCACCCTATTTATCCCGTGGGGGTCATAAGAAACCACTAAAGGAACAAATTACGCTTGACAACATAACTGTAAAAATAACGAAATTTTCAGAAACCCATAGTCCATAACCCCCTTTTGAAGAAGAGGCTTATATATATATCAGTAGACTATTGGAAGCTGTTGATGTGAACTTGCGTTACAAATGCAACTAAAGCCATACAATGTTTTATCACAATCTGAAATGTGGCTCGATTAAATTTGCATATCCTAAATAATTTCTGCAGTTTTGCGTGAAGGTATTGCTTTTCCTATTGAAACGTCATCATCAGCCTATGGCCGTCTGCTGCTGGACATTGGCCTCTCCAACTGCACGCGACTTGGTTCGATCCTCGGGTGCTCACATCCAGCTTCTGCCAGCCGTCTCGCGCAGATAATCACTCCAGCTGGCATGTTGACATCCCACACAACGTTTGTCGAGACGCGGTCTGCACTAAAGAACTCGTTTACCCCAACGGTAATCATTTGCGGCTAATGTGGCCACTTCAACTTTCCTATTGAAATAAATGGGTTCAAATCTACACAAATAAATGTGAATCACGAAAATGTATGTACGTGAATAACTTCCGATTTACTTCACCAAATTGGATAATTCTTTCTTTTATGTGTTTGTTATTGTAAGAACAAGGTTTGTAAAGAAGAAAATTAAAGCAAAAATTGAAAGTGTTACACTTTCGACTTTTCACTGTATACTACCCCCGGGAAACTAAGACGGGTATAAATACTAAAATATTTTTACAATAAATTAAGAAAATATTCATGTAAAAATCATGGCGGTGCAAAATTCACTGGGTCGATTAATTTGAAATTAATATGCGATCGGATGAGCTGGATGCGAGAAGCCCAGAATCAATCAGAGTGGCGTGAAGTTGGAGATGCCTATGTCAAGCAGTGGACTACAATAGGCTGATGATGATGGGATTGGTTTGGATTGGATCGACAAATAACTTTGAGATACGCTAGTTTATAAGTAAGGTTCTAACTTATTTATATTTATAGAGGTGTTTTGAATTTTGCTTGAGTTTTTTAGTATCTATCAATATATTTCTATACAACAAAAGAATCATGTCTTATCATAACACGACGTAAATGTATAAAACCACTTAATACATAAGATATACTAGCCAAGAAACTTAGTACAAAATGGCAAAGCCATGTAGCAATATGTATGTGTCATTCGCCGTTGTTTTTAATGTTAAAGATTAAGTTTTTAACCTAAAAAGCTGTGATTAAGATTACATAAATGACAAACGTTTTTTTAAATAGCACGGCAACATAACTTAGTTTTAAAATAAAATTAGCCGGAGAGATGGCGGTTCAAATCCTTAATGACTTTTTAAATTACCAGGGCTGTTTTAAGTTCTTTTTTCTTTATTAGAATATGCATTAGGTGCGTATTAATATTTAAATTAATATATATATATATATATATATATATATATATATATATATATAT